>JAPYZK010000613.1:0-34071 GCA_030522785.1 Platygaster equestris
TCCCAATGTCTGGTCCTGGGTTCGATTCCCGGCTCGGTGGATTTTTTTTTTTTTTCGCAAAAACCATTTCAATTGTCAATTAAGAACAAAACTGACTGAGAACATCGAAGAACATGAATTTTTCTTGTTAGAATATTTGCAAGAAGCATGCAAGAAGAATGAAACTGTCAATTACTGTGGTAAAGGTCCCGATGAAGCTGTGAATGTCTTTTTGCGGTTTTTCCACATACAAGCTAGCTTTCATGTCAAAGAGCTGTGCGTCGCTGTCCAATTTTTGGGTCGCTGGAATAGCAAGGCGCAGTTTCCAATCTGTTTCACCATCCAGCTGATCAGTCCTCACAAAGCATGCACCCGTCTTTTCTGAAGTGCGCAACAGCACCAAGTCCGCTGGAACCCTTTGACCTTTCTCCACGATTATCTGTGAAGATTATTCAAGATCTTGGTTAATGAAAGGAGTAACATTTGATCTTTCCGACAATCGAAGCATTACTTGAAGCCACTTTTTAATTCTCCAACGAAAAAAAAGCAAACAAACACACACTAGGAAATTGTGTTATTTTTCAACTGCCTGCCTTTTCAACTTACCAAATCTCCGACTCGCAATTTCGAGCTGGGAACATGTTCAGGCGTATTGAAACCTCGAACAAGTCTGTAATATTTTTCATTGTTGACTTGCTTGTCGCGCTTGTATCTGAGTATGTCGTCGACAGCTTCTCGACAAAACGTGACGGTCCAAACAAAACCCAGAGGAAGCCAGTATGTGTACAGATGGCCTATTTTTACGTCAGGTATGAACTGCGACAACGCCATTATGAGGAAATACAAGTTGAAGAAAAATTTGAGCTGCTCAAAAAGGACCTGCAATTTTCAAACAATGGATTAATCAATGAGCTACTGTTTTTTTTTAATACAAAGAAATTAAAAAGTCAAAATGAAAAATAGGCTGCAAAATTATTTTCAAGTTGTACCAAGTTTTAAAAACTCGATCGATGTTTGTGTAGTTTTCAAAATTCTGTCAAGTTTTTTGTTTTTCCTGTTTCAATCATGTAAAATGTTGAAAATGTTCCAAATCTGAACATAATTTACAAGGTTTAAAAGCTGCTTCTATTAATCTCAAGATAAACAAAAGTTGGAGGTTATTTCACTGTTCAAAACTGCATAGTTTAAACACATCTGCTTTTACTTAAACCAAAGGTTTTTTATTGTTTTCCATACTTTTTTTTCCTCAAAGACTCTGGTTTAAAGACTATTTAAAATATAATAAAAGTACGCCACCCCTTTCCGTTGTTTTCTTTGGGCCTTACCATTGGAAGAAATGTGAAAATGTTGTATTTTTGATTCCTTATAATATTGGTCGGGAATTTTTCATGCAATGGGTGGCCAATGTGAATGGTCCTTGCCTTGAGCTCGCGTTCTCTGCAGCACCGGCGCCATAGCCAAGTGCAACATCTGGAATTGACAAACAATTGTTCAAAGTCAGTTGTTATTGTTCTCTTCACACTATATCACATGCAGCCTACATATTTTTCAATGGCATCACAAGTTTTCTAGGCGAAAATTGGTATGGTCAAATAAAAAAAAATTTCTACTAGGTTAAAAAAAAAAAATCAATTTAGTACCAAAAGTAATTGTGCACGTATTTCTTAATTTGTTAACAAACTTGTTGAAATGAGAATGCCACTGGTGATAACAGTGTAGTTGGATAAATCAGAAATTTTACAAGTACAATTAAACAGCGAAAACCAAAACGATTTTCTTCTTCAATAATGGAAAACTGCCAGAGCATCATTGGCCAAAAAATAACTTCAACCAATTGAAAGCACATTTTTTGAAGCAAAAATGGGATCGAGCGTTGCTTGAAAAAACATTTTGCAGTTCTGTAAGGAGTGAAATATTACAGGCACAAACAAACTCAGATTATTGCATCGAGTATTGCTAGAGATATAACCCATTAAGCACAACCTTCACCCTTAAGTTTCTTTTTTTTATTGTTGTCAATTATTAATAGAACCTCCAAGAGCACACAGCGATTTTTATTATAATTATTGTCATACCCTTGCAACTTTGCACAATTTTTAAACATTTTCAAAGCTTTTTAATAGTCAAGAACATTTCAAAATTCTGAGTTTTAATTAATTGAACTGTATCTGACAACCAAATTTTTCGAAAATTGGTGAATGTTGGAAATTAACCTACAGTTAACTGGAGGATTAAAACTGTATTTTTTTTAAAGTAATCGCAGTTTTTATGAAAACCTAATAAAATAATTAAGCAAAACTACCGTTTTGCGTCTTGAGTTTCAAATACAAAAACTGCTTGTTACAATATTTCATATTACATGATACATTACATGTAACATTACATGTAATATATTACATATTACATGATATATTACATATTACACTTGATATATTACAATATATCACTTGTGTCTTTCCATATTCACTGTAGAAATTCAAGTTACAAGGGTATTTGTGAGACCAAAGAAAACACAAACTCAATTTTGGGTCGTCATTGGTCACCACCGGCAAAAGTTACTAACTATATTCTGATACTATTCCAAGTTTTAATCAACCAAAATGTTTCCTAAATTCAACAAAACATTTTGTCAAGAATGTTTTCAACATATACGAATAGTTATTAATTTCACCACTACTAGAAAAACAATTTTTTTACCAATGTGAAATTTGTTTGGAATCACATAAGTTGCAAATTTATAATTTCCCTTGTTACGAACTCTGTTTCATTCCTGGAAATAAATTCCTGAATGAAAGGGATAACAAAATATTTCTAGCAACATTGCATTTTTCATTGTGTAATTTGTAATCCTTCTCATATCATTCCTATCAGTCAAATAATTTGTTCAAATATGTTAAGTGGACTGAAAACATGACTTTTCTTCTAATATGATCATTTAGTTCTAGTCTTGACAGTAAGAATTGTGATTGTTGCAATTTTATTCGGAGTGACCAATGGCTGATGGACCGGTGGCAACTTTTAGAGTGGCCACAAAGTTGCCATAAAGTAGCCAAAACAATCAATATCGAAATTATCTGTCAGGGCTACACAAAATTAGTTGATGGAAAACATTGAGTACATTCAATAGATCAAAAACTGGCATGTAATGGAATTTATTATTGTCAAAATATGTAAAAATGCACGTAACATACATTTATTGGTGATTGAATGAATTAGTCAAATAGAAAAACCTTCATTATCGACGTTTCGCAATAATTCGCTCAGTTTTCTTAGCAAAAGAAGAACATCTGTAAATGCAACTTCGAAAAATTGAAAAAATTCAACTTACAAATTTTTTATTAGAAAATATATGAGAAATATAAATATCATGATATATAGATTTCGAAACAAATATATAAATTTGAAGAAAAGATTGCAAATGTGATGAATTTTTATCTTTAAATTTCACTAACTCCACATTAGATGCAGAAAACAGTTCTCTGTTGGGTGAAAAAATCACAATATACCACAATTAGAGTTCACTTTTCAACCAAATTTGGTAAAAAAACAAACAGAATGTTATAATCAACGAATAATGGAAAATTCTTGGCAAATATGTTGTGTTTCCTATAATATTAGCCAAATTTGTGAGTACCAAAGTTTTTTCAGTACTTATTTTTGCGTTGTATACCGTGATTTCATCTTGGCAACTTTGCGGCAACTCTTGGAGTTGCCGTAAAGTTGCCACCGGTCTATCAGGGCTCGATTAAACAAAATTCCACTAACACCAAAATACGAAGGAAGTCCAACAAACAAAAGACGGAATTAAAATAAGACTAAGAAGAGAAATTACAATTGACTGCACGCTGCCTTGATCGGAAGGAAGCGATCCATTTTCTAGAAATATCGTCGATCAACAATAACAACAACAAGGATGGCGCAAATAAAAACGATTTTTGCGCGGCACTTTTGGAGGGTACGTGTTACAGTGTCTCTCGTCAATGATATATTTTATACGATTGCAGTGTTATCACTTGGGACGATATCGATCGATTTGATTGGATCGTAGCGACGATGATGCATTCGCTACAAATACGTCACCTCGTCCACGAGCTGTCACTCGGTGCTTTCGTTATCAGTGGTATGTCCTCTTTTGACAATCGAATGACGTTACTTTGCGTCTCCATATTTTTTGCACCGCGCTCAACCGCGCTTTCGCATGACGTGTCTCTTACACAATATGCATACACTACGCGTTATTGACTCGAAATTGTCAAAGAAGAGTTAGGCAAATAACGATGAACAATCTGTGACGATCAATTGCAATTTTTCGCGAAACACCGTATTTTTTCTCGTGCTAATTCCCAGGATTTCCCGATTTGTGTTGTCAAACACGTAAAACGCCATTTGTGTTGTCCGGTCTCGCGCATGCGGACGAAAATATCGCGCGCGATTTGACATTTTTATATAAATGATGATCACCATTGGAATTTCATCAATAATATACGTTTTTTCGAATAGTGAGGGTTCAAAACATCATTTCGCTATTTGAAACTTGCAGGAGTTAATGGTTTACATTATTAATCACAATTATTGATCTGATTGACTCAACTCTAGTGTTTCCAGGGACGTGTGCGAGAAAGGGTAATTTGGAGCCCTATTATGCATATCAGCATGTAACATTGATAACTAAAAAAAAAGCATAGTTACCCGCACAGCATGCATTTTGCAAAATTGAGGAGTCTGATGGACCTCCTTCTTTTTTGTAAATTGATAAGACGAATATTATCTTCCGAGGGTTGCAATAAATAATCCGTCTCTTCATCCATTTGATCGAAATCCAGCTCATCCGAATTCACCCTGTGCAACTTTTGCAATCTCATTCTGTTCATTGTTTGGCCATAAAAAATTGGGCATTGAAACAACTTCACCACCACGTCATCATAATTAATGACTCAATAATATACGAACACTTATTAAAGCAAAGTTTATTGTTTATATTCACTTTCGAAAGTCTCATTATAGTCGAATTGACGATTTGATCAATTAAGAGCACTTATTGAAGCACAGCACTGCACTTGACTGAAAACATTTGCATAGGACATGGTCGCGAAAAAGTATCAAACACGGAATCGACTTTTATTATTGTCCACGCGCGCACGATTCGCAATAAACACCGCCGGGATCAGCAGGAATCTTTTGTTTATTTCACGAGCAATATTTTTTTCCGGCAATTTCAAATGTATAGTGCAGTCTCATTTTACGCAAGAAAATGCCAACGTTTTTATGAGAATGTCATTTTGATCGAGTGCTGAATTTTAAATATTACAGTGGTATTGCCGATATTGGTATTGTTAAATCATCTAATAACATTTGAGAGGGAAAGAGATGGACAGAGATGGAATGGAAATGAATGACAGCTCACACAACAGCTGTTTATTAGTTGGTTGTTTGTTTACATATTATTCAGGTTTGTGGTATTGGCACTTGCGCGACGCGTCGTCATGCGTGCATATTGGTAATACTGCCTATTAAAGCTCGATATTTCGAATTCAAAATCTTTTTCGCTGGCAAGTTTTTTTGAATTTTGAGATACCGAATTACGCGGTAGTTTCATGCTTATCTCGCTCGATTAGTTTTTGTTATAATATTTAATACATCATTTGTATGGAAAATGTTTGTAATTTGTATCCTTCCACCGTTCACTTTATTTGATGAATTTGTTATCAAATTCGCGTATAAGTTTCGTTACATGTTTCATAAATGTTGTACTACGTTTATTTTACTTGTATGCAAATTTGATGATATTTTACGAGTTGAAGAACTTGTTTGCTTTTTTTTGTTTAAAGTTTGCGAAACTATTTAGCTTTTTTTGTATCGAGAGTCTCGCCATTTTGAGATTTTTCTGACTGTATACAATTATCATTCATACTATCGAAACCATTTTCGCAAGTAGAATTGGATGGAATCACGCGATTCCATGAAACGGTACATGGGTTTTTCTTGTCCACATTTTCGAGAGGTTTCAAGTGCGCAGCATTCACCTAAAAAATGCACATTCATGCAACAATAAAATTTTTTTTAAGTTTCCGAAAAGATCAAGTATACTGCTGTCAAGGCAGTCAAGTGTCTTGAAATAAGGCAACACGTACGTGTTACCATACGTACCGGTACAGCATACCTATACAAAATCTTGGAAAAATGCACAAAGTTATGTCTTTGAATGGCTTTCTGGGAGACATTTTAAACGTTACTTTTAAGACACTCGTTTTTAGAATTTTCACTTACCATTTCTTTAAAATTCCCATACGTTGGGACATTTTGCTTAATTGCTCGGAATTTAGCGTCGTTTTGTAATTTGTACAATTCGGCTTCATGCACAGCATTTTGCAGTTCTTCTTCCAAAGATTCGTAATTTATGCTTTTTTTCAGCATGATAGTAATGATAAATTATGATTCACGGAACCAGCACATCGCGAAAAGGCGATTGAGACGTTGTCATGGTAACCGTTGGATCGAATCTTGATATACATCACTTGAAAACAGTACGAGGACCAATGTGTGCCGTGATAACATTTTGCTGTATGATCTCTATTCCATCAATTTTATTATGAGGAATTTACGAAATTTACATAAAATTATACCAAATTTTTAACAAGTCTAATGCTCGTAGATATTATTAAAATAATCAATTACTATTCTCTCTATTAAAATAATGCATCACTCAAAGTTCGAAGTATAATATAGAGTTGGTAGAAACTCCGCAATTATTATCGCTTGAATAAATTTGCATCTGTACAAAGTCGGGTCTTGATGAAAGCAAATATGTTTTATTTTACGTGTTTTGTTTTACAACTTTTGTTGCATAGATAATAAATTTGAGTTCACACATTCAAAAATTGTAAAATATCATTTTCAACGTACAAGAGTCAAGAAATTGCTTAATTAAAATTACAAGGCACCAAAACGAACAAGATGATTATTTAATGTAATAACAATTAAGAGTAAATAAAATGTACTCAACAAAATCATAATATGATACAATTTCTAATTTCGCGAAATTCGCCTTGAAATTAAAATTACCACTTGAGAGAAGCTGAGAAAAAGTAATTGAAAAAACCTCGAACGTTTCTTTGAGAGATCTGATTAATCAGACTACATAATTTTATCACCTCTTAAATAATGTCTTTATCACCAAGTATAGCTATATCGCAGCATTCTTTGATCCCTGCTTCCTTCTTGACGAGGGCCAACTCAGCCAACCGATCGCGTCGCCTTTTCAGCAACCTGTCGTGTGTCCTCTTCATTTCCAGAATCTCTTTCATTTCTTCTTTGTCTTCTTCCTGCAAATCCCACCGAACAACGTTTTTTCTCCCTCTTAACGTGAAATAGTATATTTCGTACATTAAGGCAAGTAAATGTTGTTTTTGGCTCTATACGAAATATGCCATTTCTGCCCTACAAGACGAGAAGGGTAAAAAATACAGTCTTTCGTTTCTAATACAGATGAATTATATTAAACCGATTATTGATAATACCGATTGATTGAGCCTTAAAACCAGGGCTCTTCGACCATCAGACATGGGCTCCGAATAATCGGTCAATTTTTTGAGACGTTCAGATGGACTCACGCCCCTTTCCACCACCAACACTATCCTTGCCCACTGTATGCATTTGAGAAAATTTTCTTAAACATTTATATTTCAACTCCGAGTCAAATTATTAAAAATGTCTCATAACCTCAGAAAATTCTTATAGATTTTACAATTCTTATCTAGGTGACGTTATGAAAATATTACGAGAAACTAAAATTTCTCGTGAGAATTTTCGGAACTTTTTTGTATAAGAAAAGATGTCACACAAATTGAGAATCAAATTCTTATAAGAAACGCAAATTTCTGTCACTTTATAAAAGAAACGTAAAACTTATAAGAATTGTATCATGTCACCTTCAAAGCAAACATATTATAATGAAATTCGAGATTATAGAAGAATTTTGTCGATTCGTATAAGAATCCTAATTACGTAGTTGAACAATGTGTTCGCGAATATTACGGAGAAAAAAGGGTGAATTCACGATCTTACTATCGTCATTAAAATTGAATGCGACAAGAAGTTTCCTGAAGTTGCAAAATCATCACTTTCAAAGTATTTTCCGGAAAACTTGTTCCTCACCTGCCTTTGCCATTCGTTTCTCGTCTCGGCTATTTTTTGGTACGTGTTGCCCATCATAGCAATCAGCATATTTACCAGTAAAATTGCCACTATCGCCATGTAAACCACGAAAAGTACCTACATGTTTAATGGTTCAACGTCATTCATAAATTTCGTACGTATCCTGCTTTTTTTTTCGTTTTTTGAAAAATTGACCTTGGATTCAAGTTCGTGCTCGGTTTTCTCGAAAGCCCCGTAAAAGTCCCCGAAATTGGTCATGCTCATGAGAAACATGGCCATGACGCTTTCCATTGGCGACGACATCGGATTTGACACCGAATCATCGACTCCTTCCGGAGTGTTTGGGTTGTCAAATGACAGGAATATTATGTAATATGCTGAAAAATACGAACTGTCGTGAAAATATATCACTCTCCTGCATTATAGCGATAAGTATACCAAAACACAGATGAAATGTTTGTGTTGTACAAAAATATGTAAGGATACGTATGTATACATACATATTTTAGTAGAAATTTAAGGAACCCTGAATTTGCTAAAAATCAATTTCGTTTCAAAAATTGAACAGCCAGAAAAAATGAAAAGGTTTAGTGTTAGATTTAACGATAATTGTAAAAGATGCAACGATCCTTCATTAATGAATGCGCGCGACCTTGACATTATAATATGACTCTAATACTCGCTCTAGTTGCGCCGCGAGTTGGGTGTCGAATGTGCATTAGCTATATAGCTATAGAGTACCTAATGTGTGTAAATGTATGCCAATGTCGTGAAATTATAATATAATGTTTGTAATACTGCACCTTGGGAAAAGCCCATTACGAAGACGAGATAAATGGAGACGAATCGCAGCAAGTCTCCCGTGATCATGCGGTAAATCATGACAACGAAGGGGCCGACCGTCTTGAACCCGCGGCAGAAGAACAAAAAGTACGGGGCCGTGGTCAACATGACGACCACGGCCAACTTGTCCTCGACCTCGTCGAGGCAGCCAAGTCTCAGCACCGGGAACGACAGCAAAATGCAGCACGAAAACAAGAACATCACCCGCGATGGAGCGATCATCTGCAATATCCCATATAGCAATGCACCATCATTGCGGAATTTGATTCATGTGTGATTGCACAATGATGGACTCTCCAAATAATCAGAAATATTGCAGCAATTTTTTAGGGTCGCAATCATTTATGCACGTATCATCATTGAGGTAGTCCATTTTTATGCTGTCACTGTAGGTACAGTCACGTTTTCAAATGAGATAATACAATGTTTATGAGAGAGCCACGGTAGCTCGGTGGTCGAGCCACAGTGGCTCGAGCCACTAAGCTGCCAGGCATCAAGGATGCGGGTTCGAATCCCGGCGCGGGGTCAGATTTTTTTTCTGTAGCTTTTCTGCTCGGAAAAAATTCGTTGATTGGCCTAAAGAGAATTCGAATTTACATCCGAGCATTTATACCGTCGCTTGGTTTTCCATAGTTTCCCAAGCGAGTCAATGGGTTCCACAAAAACCCATAGTTGACGTGAATATCGGTCAATAGAGTATGCTGATGAGAGTCCATGGCAAGGAGTGGAAAGTGGAAAGCAATTGGTGTGGTGTAAGAAAGTAAGGGAAAAAGGAAAGGAGAGGGAAAGAAATTGTGAGAGAGGATACCAAAAAGGAACCCCCATGGGGTGTTGGGTTTATGGTTAACCACAGTTTTTTTCTTTTACAATGATTATTTCTGTCAACTGCAACCGCATAATTACACCATCATTCATGTAACAAACTAATAAAGTGACATTCACCAGATTTTCAATAAACATGTTGAGGCCCAAGAAACGGGCTTCGCGTAGCGCAGCCACAATATACAGAATTGCTCCAACTTCCATGCAAATCTCCGCCATTAAGCGCACTTTGGCCACCGGGTTCGCGAGTTGCATTAATCGACATTCCTCCATCCAATCTCCCCACCTTCGAAAGCGTAATTCGAAATTTGTGACAATCTGATATTATTCCAAGAGCGAGAACTACATTTTAGCACCACGACGTAGACAAAGAATATTTCTGCATAATATTATTACCAATCTTCGTAGGGCTCAATCGATTGCCCTGTCGTCACGTTCAAATGACGAACGTTGATATCCATAATCATTGCGTTAACATGAGACGAAATTTGAGTAACTAGATCATGAATAGTGCTGTTGTTGAGATCGTTGACAACGTCGCTGGCCGTAGTATCGAGAATCGTTTGTACGAGCGTGCTTGGAATCGTGTACGGCTTCGTCGACGAGTTTGTTTGTTTCCGAGGCAAACTTGAAGTGGCACCGTCATCGGTCCTTTTTTTCACTGGTCCAGGTCGAAAAACGAAACTTATCAGAGATAGAACAAAGTAGAAGCAGAAGAGGAAAAACTGGCGGTAAAATCTGGAAAAGTGGAAGTTGATGAATTTAATTTTAATGAAAAACTCACGCCTCCACTTTTACCTGAATTTGATGAACGTGTTCCACTTGGCATTTAAAAGATCGACTAACATACCGTCCATCAGTTCCAAGTGTTCATCTTTATCCTAAAAGAACGATAAAAGAAATGTTTTTCGCCGAGAGGAAAAGTTATTTGAAAAACATTCGTTAAAAGTTTTTCTCAGCTGGCCAGAACTCTGATAAGGAAAAAAATAAACGATCGCGTTTCAAAACGCTTACACCGAAGACGACGAGGTTGAGGGCCGAGTCGTCGTTGATTTTCCCGGTGGAGACGTCGATAGTGTCGACCTGAGACAAAGGATAGGCCGCGCAAGTGATGCTCCCGATTTGCCAATAAATTTCGCGCTCGATGTTCATTATGTGGAAAAACAATTCGATTCTTGCCAATCTGGCGGCCAGAGTCAGTGGCGTCAAATTCCGGTAATTTCTTATGTCCAAGGAAGCGCCAACTTCGTAAACCATGTCGAAGGTCGACTTGTATTGTTATCATCGAGACGCACATGTAAAACATCATTCATATCATACATGAATAAATGCGTCTCACTATAGTCTGATGATGAAAAGGTTCATAAATCTTGTATATGGGATTTCTTTTACGTATAAAGTGTATACATGAATTTAAATTAAATATATATACAGTCCGGATTCGTTTATCGGGAAACTCGTTTATCGGAACGCCAAAGACTCGTTTATCAGAACGCGCGATCTTTCTCTTTACCCCCACCATTGACAGCCACACGAAGCGTCAACCAGTTACAATTGCGGTCTCGATCGACCGATGTTGGGTCGAAGGACCAATCAAACGATTTCTCTAAATGTAATCCCCTCTTACAACTTTCCGACCAATCAAACGTTATCTCTGAGACTAGTGGCGGGAGCCCTTACCGAGTTTCGATAAACGAGACCATTCAATCGAGGGTCGTTCCGATAAACGAGTCCGGACTGTATATATAATATTATAATTCATGATGAAAGAAAATAAAGGAAACAGTAATGTAGATTAGACTAACGAGTTTTTGATGTATAACCAGCATGTGGAGAGCCGTATTGCCGTTCGTGTCCTGATTATCAGGGTCGGCGTTTCTGGCCAATATCAGCCGGTAGCATTCTTCTTGGCCCAAGCACGCCGCGAAACTCAGCGGGTATTCACCCCAGTAAACGTAGCTGGATATTTACCGACAATACTTTTTTTATACTTGACTCTTTGAATACACTAAAAGTTTGCGAATTCTGACACGCCTGAATCGTTTCCGCTCACGAATTCAGACACGAGAGGGATTCCCCCATTTCCAATTCTTTTCTGTCTACAGTTCATATAATAGCTGCTTATTGGGCTATAATTCATAAGTGGGGGTTGCCTGAGCTGCAGTTTCCTACAAGTGATTGGCCATCAGGTATTGTCTCCTTTACCCCTAAAAATGGTGGGAGGTGAAGGAGACATTTTTTTCTGAATTCGTGAGCGTCTGAATTCGCAAGCTTTTAATGTATGAACAAGAACATAAAATACATAGAATAAATACATATAAACATAGAACATGTGAAATGCAAACACTGGTTGCACTTAACCCATCGATAGCGATGGCCAATTATTTACCAATTACCCCGAGTAATTAGTTTCGAGAGAAACGGAGACCCACTCGTGGTCTACGCTATCTGACCTCGAAGCTTTTTGATCCTCCGGGCACATGAAGTTGCCGAAGCAGCGTTCGTGCACATTTGCGCCGCTGTCTAAAAGGAATTTGACCATAGCTGGGTCCTCGTTGACGATAGCGATGTGTAACACGTTCTCGCCTGCAACCATAGCCAAACTAAAAATATTGCGAGTTTTTGAAAATCGTCATCAAAATAAGTGTTGAAGTATTGAGAATTTTTCCCGAAATCGCTACTGTACAGGGTGTCCCAAAGTCACAATAACAAAGAAAAATTATAGATTCCTCATGAAATTCTAAGATAATTTTTCCTGTGCCATTTTCAAAAATTTACTAAATTGACGGTGTTATCAACAATTTGTTTGAACATTGAATGTTGATCTTTTTCAACATTTACTTAGGTTTCACAAATTCTATAGACTATTACAACTATTTGGAAAATTTCGCATCTTCCGAATCGTAATATCCGTGAAATGTGAAAATTATGGATATTAGCAAAACTGAAAACAATGTTCCCAAATCTGAGAATTTCCAAAATTCAGTAACATTTGTAATGATACGATCAACTGATGTCAATTTTGAAAATTGTTAGGATTCAATCTCCGATTATTTACCATATTTTGGAAAATGGCAGAAAAAAAATCGTTTTAAAATTCTACGCAAAATCTGTGGTTTTTTTATTGTCACGGTGATTTTGAGACCCTCTGGCTCTATACAATTTTAGTTCTAACTACCGTAATATTCATCGCTGATGTAAATGTCGTTGATGAGATTAGGGTAAAATCGTAGTAATCGTTTGGCCAAATCTGCGTGAATCGAAGTTGCATGGAGCATGCACAGATGCAAAATGGTCTCACCTACCGCCCCTCTTTCGCTGAGGTTCCAACAGACAAGCCTGTGCTTGCTCTTATCTGCAAAGAACTCTCATCGTATTCCATGAATTGTATAGTGATCAAGTAGTTATAATATCGACTTTGAATTTTTCATTGTGTCTACGAACCGATTTTCTCCTCATCCAAAACCTTGTCCCCCAGGTCTTTGTCAATATCGTAGTCACCTGGGTTTTCCATTGTTTTCAAAGCTGGTAACTAAACACGTTTTATTTTCAACCATTTTTTTCATCCATATTCCCATTAAACGCAACGCCGATTATAATACCATCCTGTATCTTGGACGATCCTTATTTCGAAGCAAAACTAATTTTTCGATCGGTATCCATTTCCCCTTGCCTTTATTGTATAAATAAGGTTCGACCTGAGTTTTGATTGCCGTGTCTAGTTGTTCGTATTGCTTCGTCTGTGAGGCTTGTTTCATCATGTCCACAAACATTCCCCCACCTGATTCAGTTGGTCAGAATGATTCATCATCATCATTTTCTATCGAAAATGCAATTCTTACACTGTGCGACAAGTTCAAAATTTCGAACGGGATAAAACCGAAAAAAATTGATACTGTATGACCCCACAAGTAATTCCACCGAATGATTTTTCAAAGTTAGCTCTTGTTTGTTCATGAAAAATGATTAAAGTTCCAAAAATGTCTTGGTCGTAACATTCACATTTTTCGTCCGATTTTTACGAATGAAAATGGATTTTTTGACCTCAACAACTTATAAAGACACTTTTTATTTGTAAAAATCGGACGAAAAAGGTGAAAGTTACGGCCAAGATATTTTTGAAACTTTAATAATTTTTTATCAACAAACAAGAGCTAACTTCACAAAATCCTTTGGTGAAATAACGAAAAGGGTCATATACTATCTATTTTTTTTTTTTGGTTTCGTCGTTTTCGAAATTTTGAACTTAAATTTTGTCGAACATTGTTATGACACTCCTATAGTAGTCTCACAAAAATTCCCGAAAACCTTTTCTATACGCTTGGGTAAGAAAAATAGATAATTCATGAAAATGTAATGCAAATGTATTCTGTACGAAATTATAGAATTTTAAAACAGGTATTTCGAATACCTATTTAATTATTCGATTGTTCGTACATTTTTATTCCACGATTAATGTCGTGAAATTCGTAAAAATGTCCAGCGGATGTCACTGTACGCGCCCCGAATCGAAAAATGGCACAAATTTGTGTGAGAAACTTTTTCGAGTATGTTTAGAGAAATTTTCGTACATAATAATCGTTAACGTTTCACAAACCATCATGATGAACATGCATTTTCAAAAAGTGACATACATGAATGTTTTTTTGACATTTTTTTCGAACAGTTTCTGGGTATATTGGGGTAGTTTTTGCACTTCATTGTTTATCACATTTATACGTACGCGTTCACGACAATATCGTACCTTTTAGGTCGACGAATTTGTACATTTCAACAGCCGACCCATCAGTTTGCTTTTTGACGCCGCTGGCGACGTTACTTTCTGTGTTTCCCATTCTTTACGAAGAGAATTTTGGAAAATTATTTTAAATGTAAGCACAGAAAACGTTTTTTCGACAAGTTGAGAATGTGTTGCTACCGTCCTTTTCGTTGCCATAGATTTGTATCGATTTAATTTTGCTGAGCTGATGATGTGTTGAATTTTATCTTATATGTATTCAGGAGTGCGCGATTTCCGAATTGCGTATGTAACAATTGTATATGTGGTGTTTATGTATTTGAATGAATAAATTTAATATAATAATAATTACGTACACAAAGTCGAAACACTTTATGAACTTGAAGTTAGCGGAAATAAAATACTAACACATGTATTACTATGTATATGTTCTCGAATTTTTAAATTTCTTCGAAACATTAAAATTGAACAATTTTCGTACTTTCGAAGTTTCAGCTGTAATTTCGAAACGTAACTGAGATTTCAACATCAAAATGTATGATTTCAATTTAAAACTTGAATATATCGGAATTAATTCTTGATTCGAGTTTCTACACTTATTCGAATTAGGCGAATTACAATTATTCATGTTTTGTCAATTTTATCAATTTTTGTTTGAAATTATTGCAACAGTTTCATAATTTGTGCTTGTCATCACGAGTATACGAAACTCACGAATTTGTCAGATCTGGTATGAAATGTAAGCTTTAGTTGGCATATGTTTTCTGATTTTTAGATTATTGCAATATTTTATTTTGGAATATGTTTCTTGCTACGAATCTTTAATTTATCTAATCATAGAAAATGCTATACCCGAATTTCCATTTTAACGAAAGTCTCGAAATTTTAGCGCTTTAGTTTTAAATCCTGTCGAATTTTGCGAGATGTCTATTTACCCTTTCGTTTTTAAACATTTTTTGAATCGATTCCATAATAATTCAACGGCTCTGTGCAATAATCGGTTGCGCGCTTAGGTATCCTTTGGCGCGCTATACGATTTACCGAGCGCGCAACTGTTTATTGCATAGAGTTGTTCAATTGAAAGTTGCAAAATTTTTTTCATAATTAAAATGTTGGAACTCCGGAATCTAACAGATGTTTGTTAAAAACGAACCGTTTAATTGGTTTTTCATTATATAAGATAAGATATTTGGAAGAGAAAGTACAATAATATTGTGAAACATATTATATACACTGACAAAGAATGTATCAAGACAACAGTGGCTGGATGGTCTAGGGGTATGATTCTCGCTTAGGGTGCGAGAGGTCCCGGGTTCAAATCCCGGTCCAGCCCAATTTTTTTTTGTTACAACTTGAGGTCCCGGGTTCAAATCCCGGTCCAACCCAATTTTTTTTTGTTACAACTTGTTCGACTTTCGAACTTTTTGTTTGATTTCAAAAAATTCAGAACAAACTCGATGTTCACTCGGATTTTCCAATGAATGAAATGCATGTGTTGAATTAGGATCAGTACCACAGTTAATAGTTTTAGGACAGTTAATATGCATACATATAAAATATTACGAGATGGTAAATTTTTCCTACAATTCTCGAAGAATTGCGTTTTTGTCAAAACTCACTAAAAAAAAGTGAAAAAAAAAAACTTTTTCCCTGTGTGGAAAAAGTGTTCCTTTTTTTCACTCGTGGAAGTTATTTAAGTTATTTGGGAAAAATGTAGTTGTTTCTCGTATAACTCTCCGCTGAAAACCATATTGTTATCAATGCAACAAATTCGGAATTTACATTCTGAAAATTCGAATTTTTGGATACATTTGAGTAAGTTAATATGTGTAGCTTTGAAACGAAAAGAAACATCAAAAAGAAACATTCACTAGCTACCAGTCATTTTTTCATTTTTTTTTTCTCGATGATGTAAAACATGTCAGACATGATTGATTGATTCCACGTTGTTTTTTCTTGGCAACAAAAGCATGAATTATCTTCCCAGTCCAGAAGCACTCAAAATTATAATTAAAACTACCTACCGTATCTGCAATGGTTGTCGTTGTCATCGCTTCAAACGTGTATATTGTATTACATGCAAGCAGTGGCGTAGATACAAACAGTTTACAGAAGAAAAGGAGCTGAAACAGATGATTCATTTGAGGAGAATTAATAATTTTTTACTTGCCAAAATTTCACGTATAGATTTACATTCCCATTCACAAAATCCAAGATTTGAGAATTCATCAATTATTTTTTCGGCCTTTTGAATAATTGGCCGGATTGGAATGGACTAAGTAGTTGCGATTTTTATGAGAATCGAAAAAATTCGTATACAATTTCGAATGCCCTTGTCAGAAATCTGTTCATGAGGCGATCTTCTGCAATTCTTCAAATGTTAACATTCTTATAAAATATGAGGTAAAATGATAAGAAAATAACATTTCTTATCAGAAATTTTCAAAAATGTGTATCCAAGAACAAAATATGTCTTATGTATCGAAATTCTATATACACAATTATTCTTATGAGAGAAGTACATTTCTTGTAGCATTTTTTATAACGTCGCCATAAAAAAAACGGAATTCTTATGAAAAAATTGACCTCTAAACAAGAGTTACGTCGATTTTCTGAATAATGTAGTCTGTTTTTTCATACAAAATTTCAGGAATGTGAAAATATTTTGCGAAACTAGCCAGCAAAAAATGTTTGAAAGATGAACTTTTGATTTTCGAGTTCTTACGCGCAAATTTCACGAACCTCGGTCTTTTCGTCGTCATATTTAGACTTGTTATTTAGTTTATGCCAAACTATTCGAAGGGTGCTTCCATTCCCCAAAGCAGCAGCCCCGTTGTACCACGCCACTGCACAAAATGCACGATTTATTTCCGAGTTTATGCCGACGCTGTCACTCATAGATTCCTGGAATCAAGTATAAAAATACAAGCACGCTCACGCTCAATAAGTTCCTTGAGCAAACGTCAATTATGTATGAAATTTCGATGGGCGCCTCGGATCGTATTAATCGCATACGTGCGTAAAAGAGGCGATTAGCGCATAAACACGTGCCTTCGGTGCATGCGGTGTTACTAACTAATGGCATGATTTTGCTGTAATTGCATATACAGGGTGTCCCAAAGTCGACGAAATTCCCGGGAACTGTGGATTCCTTATCGTATTCTAAGACGCTTTTCCCTTTGCAGTTTTTTGATTTGCGCAAAATTAAAAGAGTTGTAACGATTTTAATCAGCCAATCAGAGCGCGCCATCATCACTGGCTAGAAAGGGTTACTCGAAAACCTCGGAAAGGGGGAATCCTGGTGTATGTACATGTTCTGTCCTTCTATAGTAATGGCGCGCTCTGATTGGCTGATTTCAATCGCTAATAACTCTTTCAATTTTGCGTAAATCAAAAAATTGCAAAGGGAAAATCGTCTTAGAATTTGATAAGGAATCCACAGTTCTTGGGAGTTCCGTCGACTTTGGGACACCCTGTATCATTTGGCAAGCAATTCTTTTGCAGTCGGGAAGAATTCCACACATCACTCTATTCCCATTTAATTGTATAATTAATAATTATAAATAGTAAAATATGTCTTGACCAAGACTGCCCTTTTGAATTAATTAAACTCAAATAGTTTTTACTGTATTGTACTTTAGTTTCATTTTTGCTCAACTTACGCACAGTACCTGTCCCCGTGCAATAGACTCACTTAACATAAAGCTAAATTTAGTTTAATTTAATTTATACCAATTCATTTAACTACGTCAAATAATGTATAAACGTGTAACACTCAAAGACCCCCCAGGGGTGTGAATAAACGCATATATATATATAGTCAAATTTGTCAACTGTCAACACTTTTCAATGCTTCACAATACATTCGTTCATAGTGCCCTTCATTCAACGGAACTCTCGAAAATAGTAGACTTCTGGCAAAAATCTAAGACACGTAAAACTAAGAGTCCTGAAACTTCATAAATCGTTTTAATTTTCAAATGACAATGTCATTACATGTCATAATACTCACATTTACATTCCATAAGATTCACATATTTAACATAAATATCCCAATAACTTTGACTTCTTCGATTTTGAATAAAAAATCGCGAAGAACCCGATTCGAATACGGTTGACGCCACCCCGTTCCATCACTTTCGGGGGACCGTTTTACAGCATGATGATTCGGTAAAATTTTTTTTATGCGTGTAAATTTTGACGAGGGGGATGACGGCGCATCTCGAGTTGAAATGAATGGCTGCAGCTGGGCGCTGCAGCTTCCGCAACGAGCAGTAGTGAATACGGTGGCAATAATCCGGCATCGAACGATTCAAATCGAATCGCGATATGCGCTCGCGTTTACTTGGCCGGTCAGTGAGACTTGCGCTTTCGAATAGCTCACACGACGACATTTATTCGAAACTTCATTTTACCCTGTTTTCCCGCCAATTTTTTTTTCATCGCCCCTACCCAATCAGTGCACGTACAATATCATAGACAAAGGATACATAACTTTTGAAATTTTTCCTGGAGTGAGTACAAATTTTCATTTCGACAAGTCTACTTATTTTCATCGTTGATGGGAATTAGCTGGTATTACGAAATTCGTTGACTCGCGAGTTTTTCGAATGTGCATTTTTTATTCTTAATTTTTTTCTAGAAAGCTTCGAATTAATTAAAGCTTAATAGGCTGACGGTGCATCTTCGATTCGAGTAATTGGGGATTTTCGTAATCAAGAGTCTTTGTGTTGAATCGACGAAAATAGAGTTGATATGTATCGAAACCGAATTCACGGACATTTCATAATTTAATTACCCTCCATTTTTTGCTGCCAATTTCTTCGTATTTAAAATGATTACAGTTTCATTGTCCTTTGTGTCACTGTAATTCGCGCAATTAGCTCGTCTTCACCGTAATGAGATTATTTCAACTATTCGTCTCGAGTGAATCACCGAGAGACAACAATGATCCAAGATAAAAAAATTCCCCGAAAAATGACATTCGATATGCAAACCTTCCACATGCGTAAATACCGGCATTTAATCTTATCAATCAAAGTAGGCTGCGTTTCGATTACTCACGCGTTATACACATAACTGCGGAATCCTTGGGCAATTTCCGTTTTTTTCAACAATAGCGAAATAACTGACGAGTAATTCGTAAGCGCTTATGAATGCTCCCCGTAACTTATTATACACCTCGAAGCATATGTATTATACAAATCTATCACTCGGAAGTTACAAATGCAGCGTATTCTCGCGCTAGATGATCGCCGCGATTGTAGTGATTCATTGATTTTTCTGTAGCTCCTAGCTCTAAATGTCCTGCAGGATAAATGAAACTGCGAGCTGCAAACCATAGGAATTTTCAAGTTATGTATTCCACTTTGACACTTGGAGTCAAGTTTTGGATTTTGAATTTTTGTCACAAATTGATGAAAACTGTTCACGAACTTTTTCAATTTCATTTTTGTGTAACGATTCGAGCTTTTGATTTCCAGTTTCCTTTTGAGTTCACTACGGTTCCGATTTTATATCCGATCACAAGTTCATTTCAGGTCAAAGTCAAATTCGATGTTGTGTAATACAAATTGAATCGATTTCGATTTCAATTACAAGTTCAGTTTCCACACAAGTTTCGATCTTTTTAAAATGAATTTATTGTAATTACAATTTTCACTCGAGGCCCAACTTGCACTTTCTGCACGGTATTACATAAATTTGATTGCGAGTTGGATTACAAATTTGATGATAATTGCAAGTTAGATTTCCATTCTTTATTCGTCTTGTGTTTTTATTTCCATACCAGCTCTGTTTTTTCATACTCGATTGAAGCCAATCGAATTCGATCGGAGCTTCAAGAATTTTTCACAATTGGTTTCAATGACACTGGAAAAATAGTGAAATTCGCAAAGTTGAGCAATTTATAATATTCCTTTTTTTCGAAAATTCTTCCACGACTTAATAAATTATCAAAATTTCTTACAATATTATGGAAATCCTTATAACCATCAAAGTTACCAGGATTACGCTGAAAAGATGAATGATGATTTTAAGCAATGATCCGTAGATATATATAAGTATACATAATGGTGGGCTCGTGTTGCGGTAAAATCAAAGCTTATCGCACGGAGTTGGCTGAAAATGCACCGCGCAGCGCTAGAATTACACTATAAGGGACGAAAGGCCGCGGCATCATATGAAATGTACGAAATGCCATGTAATAGCGGTATGGCACGTAATGACCAGGTCGTCGATAAATTTCAAGGAAGCTGGCACAAGAGTCTCCTGCAGCTTTGCAGTGGGCTTGTGTAGCTGAAGCACCGTCAGGGGCTGTATGGCTACTCTTGCAGAGGATTGTACATCCATAACATAGCGCAGAAAAGAAGCCACCGTTATGCCCGACAGACAAAAGCTGCAATCGCGCATCATATAACGGGCATTATGTGAGGCACATCGTGACTTGTCCTGTAGGTATACCTCCGCGACAATGCCCCCGTACATGCTCATTTATCTCGTCCCTACTTGATCCCTAGCTGCCAGCACATTTCCTCCTGTTTCCTCCCACCTCGCAGATCGGCTTTATCCTCATATCTGCAGTCTCATTTCAGCACTGCTGAATTAGTACGAAGAATTAAAAAATTTGAATTTATAGCAGTTTTATCTGCGAAGATGTATAACAATTTCGATTGATCTCCATTTGTTACGGTATTGTAACGCCGTTATAACGCGGTTAAGATGGCGGCCAAAATATCCCCATATCCGCCAATCACCGAAGAGGAATTCAAGTTTACCGCTCGATTTTTGGCCGCCATATGAACCGCGTTACGACGGTGTCACAACGCCGTAACTAGCTGTAAATAAATTGGGATCAATCGAAAATGCTAGTAGAGTGTTTGGAAATTTATCTCGTTGCTTCAACATTTTCTTAGTAGAGAAACGTGCATGTCCACGTGGCACCAATTGCTCATAAATCATGCATTCGAACAGAGCCAGGGGAGGGGGTAATAATTTGCTCTATCAATTTGTCAAGTTTCACGTTATTGGAAAAACGCCAAGTTTTGAAACGCGCGAAAAGACGAGCTTTCGAAAGAAGCAAAACAGCAGTGACGCGTTTGACATGATGTCGCGCATTTATAGACTGACGGGATCACAAGGCGTGTAAAAGCCGCTTTTTATTCGTTCCCATTCATCACGGCAAGCATATTATTACGAGTAAATTATGGAGTCGGTTTAAGCGTGATAATTAAATCTTGAGATGAGCGTGGAGTTACCGAATTGTTTGTCTGCGACCATACACTTGGACAACAGTTTATCAGTTATCAGTTTATCAGACGAAACGAAACGTAAATTTTAGTCAATCAATCAACAAGTCTTTTGGAATTACGATAAAATGAATGTACTTTTTTAGTTTAAAAACTCGAAATTTACACAAAACTGGTATTTTGTATTCGATACCAAGTCTTGTATTTTCGTGTTTGAAATTCGTAATGTTGAATTTCACGATTTTGTAAATCATTATAGTGATTTACAAAATATCTACCTTCTTGATTTATGAAACTTTTAGAATATTGAAGTTCTAATTTTCCTAGTAATTCTGGTCGTTAAAAAATCATGTGAAATTTAAGTCCTTATAAAATTAATGAATCCCTTATGAAAGTTCGCTTCTGTGTAAAGTGACCTTATAAAGTTCTGTAAATAAATCGTCTCTTTATAAGGTGACTTTATGAAATCTTTATCAAATTTTGGAATGTTTATAAGGTTATAGGGATTAGAAAACTTTTGTAAGGTTTCCGAGAATTCTATACAGACTTAAAAGTTTTATAATATGTTTGTAAATTTGTCTCAAGTCCAAATTTATAAATTTTTCGTATCCAAAGAAAACGGAATTGAAAAGAAATTTGGGACAAATCTGAACAAAAAAACATTTTTTTCAATTATCAAAAAGTTTGTTCATGGAAATTTTATAAGAGGTTACCTTATGAAATACTTTATAAATCACCTCTTGAAAATCACAGTTACGAGTGTGATGAAATGTTATTTTGCATTATTTTGCAGAGTATAAATCAGGAATTCTCTAAAATTATGTTCAAAATATTGTTTGTATATTCATGAATACATGCATAATTAATAGGATATAATAACAGTATTTAAATCTTCAAAATGACTGAACATTTCAGAATTTTTTCCATTTCTGTGGAACTTAGAAAATCATGTATACAAAACATCGAAAATTTCGAAAATAGAACAATGATGCAAAAATTATAAATCTCTGAAAAAAATTAATGCATTGAAGTGTTCTAATAATTTGCATTAAAAGAAAAAAAAGAAGATAATATGAAATTTTTCAAGCATCCAAAAAAACTCGAAATTTCAAAAACTCCGATATTTTTTAGAATCTCCACGATGTCATGAAAGTTCCTGAAATTTATGAAACACTGAATTCTAAGCATTACCAAAAATTCTCAAAATTGCTCAAATTATGTCGATTTTTGAAAATTTTAAACAATTACCCTAAAAATTTCACGGTCAAAATGGAGAAACGCATTCAAAATTCAAGTAGTCACGATTATTTTTTGGGAATTGTATTCCATGTGATTCCATCAGGAATTGTTTAAAAAAATTCTCGATATCAGGGTGATCATCATAACATTTTTTGAAAGAATAATTAATTCATATCTGTGCATTTGCAAACAGAATCAGAAACAAGAAAACGAAATATGAATGTACGTCTCAGATATCAAACTAGAGCTCGATACTCACGACAAACCTTTCGCCGTCCCTGATACAGCGTGTACTTGAATGCGTAAGACACATGATTAAAGAAACACGGCCTGAATATAATCGTAATGAAAATCGCGTTATTAATACACGAGTATTATCCATGCATGGTGGGTGTGAAAGAAAAAAAAATAGAGGAATTATCACGATTAGTCGTGCGCGGTTAATAGAATATAAATACAAACCAAGCCGGCGGCGCGCGATATTATGATCGGCATATGGAAATGTTTATGGCAAATATGCGCGTAATCGTGACGGCGACCTATTGACGCTGCAGGCGAGCATGCTTGGCAATGCTTGGCCATCTCGATGACAAAATAATGATGATGATGATGATATAATTAAGCCGCGGGCGCGCGCATTTCTTAGTGCGAACGCATTATTTCCCGACGTGATGACTTACAATATACCAACAACGCGTGTCGTTAAACGGTGCATGATATTATAACGCGCGCTGATTTCATCGCCCAATGATGCTGCATGCAGAAACACACGGAAGATGCGTAATTTTGCTATTGATGTTATGTGGCACGTATTGCATCTGCGAACTGCAATCGGGTCAAGAACGCTATTTTCACTGCAGCCGCCCGTCTCGATCGCTAGCACGCATCGACTTTGACGAGAACGGGCTTCTTGACAAGTTTTGCCAATGTTCAGCCAGAAGTCACGCTGCATCGGCACAAAATTCGCCCCCATCCGTTCGCCCGCGGGAATCCCGAGGGAATAAGGAGGGTGGCTACTAATTGTTAACCCTTCACACCGTCTACATATTATTTTCTCATCAATTTTCTATTGCTTTTTGAAAAAAATGATTCATATGAAGCAAATAATTATGGAAAGTATTCAAACACTCGAATGCTGTCGTATTCTTGAGCTTCTTCGACAAGTTTTGGGCAAATCCACTTATCGTTAATTTTTTTTTAATTCATGAGAATAATCCTTTGATGATACGAAAAATCCGCAATTTCTGAAAATCATGAGTTAATTTAAGAATTGAAATCATTTCGAAATCCAATCAATTCTTCAAAGTTTTTCTTGACTCCAAGTCTAATATTTGGTAGAAAAAAAAAAAAAAAAAAAAAAAAAAAAAAAAAAAAACAAAGAAAAAATTTTTCCTGACAAACTCGTCAAAACTTATTTGTAGGTGTTGCGGAATGTACAGAATTTAAAATACAATAGGATTGCAAAAAAGTGGGTTGGAATTTTTCGGCATATCTAAGGATTTTCGAGATTTTTCATGGAGCGGAAAATATGGGTTAATCGCTCTTATGCGTAACCGTACGTGTATAAATAATATTCCCGTTATGAGTACTGTACGCGTGCAGTTCGATACGTGTAAAATACCGTGTAACAGCGGCAAGCTGCAGTTGGGCTTTCATTAGAGAAACGGCGCCGGGGCGATCGTCAACGGCGCGCTTTATGGCGCTCGCCATAAACTCGCGATCTATATCGGTCACACGGAAATGATAAAAAAACATTCATCAAATACGCGTGGTATCGCACGGAGCTGAAATTCTCAATGCTACAGCTCGAGGAGCTACTGCATTCGGTCCCGATTACGGAAATGGGAATCTTCGAAATGCATTTATACGAAATTGATATATTATATACCTGTATCTATAAAATACACGTGCCCACTTGGCTGATTCGAGAGACGTTAGCCTTTGCTTAATTCATCTATTCAATTCTTCTATATTGGGAATACAGTTATGACCAATATAATATGCCGAATGTCACTTCCGATTTCGTACGACATGTGTTTGGGCGTGGTATGATTGATATTAGGGAAATTAGGTGAAAGGTATGTAGCCCGTTTCGCCTGAAAAGGTGGGGTTGCAAAAATGAAAAGTGGTGATTCCGTTGAGAACAGTAACCCCTATCCACGAATGCGTGGAAAGGTAAAAAGAGCTTTTAATGTTGAAAAGGAGCAGGTACAGAGCGCAACTTAGAGTATAAGCAAAAAGGATGCATTCAGAAGTGCATGGTGAGGACTTACCCAGTTCCGCGGTCAAGTATTCAGGCGAGCACAGCCCGTACCTCTGTCGAACAGGACCCGCGAACCCCGAAGTGCAGGTGGTCCAGGGCCGCGGGCCGACCCGGACACCAGGAAGCCACGTAGCACAAACACACGCACGCACATTTCCATGAATAACGATAATGAGCGATACTGTTGATTAAAGATACAATAGATAAGAGAGACAAATAAAGCGATCAATACGATAGTTCCAATTGTGATTCACAATCCTATTTTTTACCCGAATAGACAAATGGATATAAAATCAAAGCCTGCATTTCTCAAATATTTTTTTAACAAGCTGATTTTTCACTCAAATACTAAATTGACGTACTTTCATCCAAGAATTCATAAATTGCACATGCAAGTTATTTAACTGAAGGAATACTTTCTGTGCTTTTCAGAATGGGCATCCACTTGGAGCACGTCGTTGCTTTGATATTGTCGCTAACAATGGCCACGTTGGCGTTGGCTACGCGCTATTCAGATTTTGCTGACTTACCGGGCCCTTATTGCCAAAGGGACAGAAGATGCTGCCATAGTCGCCAAGACAATTGCAGCGTTCCCATTCTTGGCACCCTTTGCTACTGCGACGAGTTTTGCGACACCATTCCCCACGTTGACTGTTGCCCGGATTACTTGACTTTCTGCAAGGGTGAGCTGGACAACAGCGCACCAGGCGAAATCAGAAGTCAGTTATATTATTATACTATATCACTATTTATACTATAGCACCTTTTTTTCTACAAAATATACAAATATTCTATTCTTTCATGAGTTAAGGCATCATCGTCTTTCAACTTTTGAACATACTATTATTTGCTATAAACCTGATTTGCGACAAACTGACTGCACGGCTGGGGTGGAGAAGGTGCATGACTTTGAATTGAGTAATAATTAAACATTCAAATGATAAGGACACTTCAAGTGAATGGTGCTTGTAATGATAGAGTAATTGAAGCTGGGGGTTAATTGCAGAGTGCTACCGTGAGGGGATCTACATGGTCGAGGGGGAGACGGTGCAAGTGAATTGCAACAAATGGTTAGAAAAGAAAGCTGCTGTCGATCGATTGAAAGATTGCAGACAAGATTAAGTGAGCGATGATGATGAAAATATGTAATGATGGCTCGAACGCGCTTTCAGCACGTGCACGCCAGTCGGCGCGAGAGCCGAGGTGCTTTGCGAGGAAAACGCGTGCCTCATGGACCAGAACGTCATTGACAAAGTCAATCTGCAAAAATGGCTGGGTTGGGAAGCGGCCAATTACACGCAATTTTGGACTCACACGTTGGACGAGGCGATCCTCCTCCGCCTCGGCACCCTCAACTCTTCCAAATCGGTTATTTCAACTGTATATTATGTATTGATTGCAACATGTAAATTTATGTAACTATTGTATAATGCGTTATGAAATGACGACAGCAAAAAATGGAACCGGTGTACAGAGGTGGAAGGTTGGAGTCGCTGCCACGGGCCTTTGACGCGAGGGAAAAGTGGCCCGAGTCGATAGGAGGAGTGCGGGATCAAGGCTGGTGCGGAGCCTCGTGGGCCATCTCGACGATCGACGTGGCCTCCGACAGGTTCGGGGTCATGAGCAAGGGCCAGGACAAGGTGCGCCTCAGCGCCCAGCAACTCGTCTCGTGCAACGAGAGATACCAAAAGGGCTGTAACGGAGGCTACCTCGACCGTGCCTGGCTCTTTGTCCGCAAAAACGGGTAAATTGATAATATGTGAGAAATATGTGTATTTCGAGTGACGGGGCACTTGTTGCAGTATAGTAAACGAGGAGTGCTACCCCTGGACGGGGGTGCGCGGGGCCGAGAGAAGATGCAAAATACGCAAAGTTCGGAAACTCGTGGAAGCGAATTGTTCGCGACCTGCCCCGGCGAACCCGCGCAGACAACTCGTCTACAAGGTCGGCCCTGCCTACCTCATCGCCGGCGAAGCCGACATTATGCAAGAGATCATGGTTTCTGGTCCTGTACAAGGTTTTTGTGCACCCTTGTAACTCTTGACCGTATAAGATTTCCATAAAAAGGTTGCAAGATTGCAAGGCCGTTGTCATGGGGGGGGGGGGGGGGGGGGGTGGACCGGATCTGTCTGTTTCAAAATTTTGTGTAAAAAACAAGCTACTGATGTGGAAAAACTAGTAATCGAGAGAATTCACATTTTTTAAAATCATATTTCAAATGAATGGATTATCTAGATTTTGGTGATAGTTTATCTTAAGCTATAATAGAGTCTTTGCAAAAAAAAATCGATTTTTTTTAATTCAAAAGTTGTATTTGGTGATAAAGTTAAAGAATATCATGGATTTTTAGTTTTTTTATCGCTAAATTTGTTATAATCATCGATTAAATATTGCAATTTTGAACCCAGCCGTGAAACGCGACGTGTTGGTGTGACGTCACTAGCCGTGTTGGTGTGGCGTCACTAGCCTGTATCATAACCGTCATAATACAAGCTAGTGCAGACGTCACACCAAAATAGAATTTTTCCATTGTGGCCCAAAAAAAATTTATAACTCAATTTATTTGTCTCTCTTGTCGCGCTATCCATCGTATCGTCGATTTACTGCACTGTTTTCATATATTTTTCAAAATTTCGACGTTTTACCCAGACTAGTGATGTCATGGCAAGATGGCGACCATCCCGGAGCTTTTTGAATGATACCTTTTTTAAATTTCGATTTTCAGAGGCAAAATTAATTTTCAGCCGCTTAAAATATCTTTCTGCGTGTTTTTTCAACCTCCAGATTAATTTAAGCCACTTTAGAGGCAAATTCATTTTTCATGCAAAGACTTTATTGAAGAAAAAGTAAAAAGTAGACATATATACATTTGTTAAAATTATGATTCTTTACATATCCATATTGAAACTTTTTTATGTAAACTTTACATTTCTGTTATTTTCACATTTTCGGGAATTGATATAGGATATTTTCAATTTTTTGAAAAATTATAACAAGGTTAGCAACTCTCGAATTTTAAAATTGTTCAAATATTTTTTTTTAACTCAAAATTTTACAACTCTCAAACATATCGTCAAAATTTTCAAAACTTCAGAATTGCATAATCCTTAAAAACTTGTAAATAATTTCATAATTCTTTATGTAGGACTTTCGAATTTCCTTTATTTACTGAAAATTTATAAAAATTCCTAAAACTACATAATCCCAGAACAGCAAAATGCTCCAAGATGTTTCAAAACTTTAGAATGTATCAACATTTTCATCGAAACTTCATAAATTTTATATTTTCTCAACTTTGAAATTACTCAAAACTTCCGAAACTTGAGAAATCCCAAAACTTTAAATTCACGAGTCTATAAAACTTTAAATTCGATATTTCATAAATTCATAAATTCAGAAATTCATAAAAATTTTGTACAGAAAAGAAAATGCCCCTTCTTGATCAAAATCTTGGCTACGCCATTGCAAGATCGAACGAATTTTTCACGAATCGCATTTCTACTGAGCATACGATTATATTCAGAGGAAAAAATTCATTCGATTGTAGCAATGATGAAGGTGCATCACGATTTCTTCCACTACAAAAGAGGAGTGTACCGCCACTCCGGTTTTGCCGAGAGAGAACGCTTTGGTCTACACTCAGTTCGAATTCTCGGATGGGGCGAGGAACCCAGCAACAACGCTCCCCTAAAATATTGGGTTGGTCAAATTTACTTACGCATAGACTTGATGCAATCAAAACGCAGACTTGCAATGGACCTTGCCACAAAAATCCACATGCATTAACTATGTGGCGAATGACTACCATGCAGAAATAACTTGAAATGAAATTTGTATTAGTATAACATACGTTTTTACTTTTCCAGCTGGTCGCCAATTCCTGGGGCACGAGTTGGGGCGAGAATGGACTCTTTCGCATAGCTCGCGGCACCAACGAATGCGGCATCGAGTCTTACGTACTCGCAGCCTGGTCCAAGACCGTCATGTCCACTATACATTAATGTCTTGTTACTGTAATATTTTCATCATTAGCATCATTATGATCAAAACTGTTATAAAATCAAAAAGTACCTACAATTGCAGCGTGTTCATTTTCGTTTTACTGTCATGTCAACACTTGATGTACTCTCCATTGATGATTGATGGCAGCTATATAGTTGTTATTTTTCGTTTATTTGCTGATGCGATTTCTGCACACTCGAGTTAGAGGCTCGTAAATTTTATCGTTTCCGAACAAGAAAACAGGTGCTGCAATGTTCTGATTTCAATTGAAACTCGCGAGTTCAAAATGCGAATTACACATTTAGAATCTCATTTTGGAACTTGATGGAAACATTCGAATATTCCAAACTAGCGAAAAACCGTTTCAGAAACCATTTAAAATAGAAAATGTAAGTGAAAGTAGAAGCCCTGACGGATCAGAAGGAACGTCCCTTTGTGTTCCCTTGCGTCCCTCTAAAACACGAAAGGAACGCTTGAACGTCAACAAATATACTTTCGATCGAATTACGACTGAAATACGTACTTCTTGATTGAACAAGTGTATGAGTTCTCAGTTCTAAATTCATCATTTTTGAATTTTTGAATTCGATTGTTGTAATACTTGAAATCTCTCAAGTCCCAAAAATCTCGTATTGAAATTCATAAATTTTTCTAATCATTCAGTTTCTGAATTATGAGTTAAAAATACGATTTGGAAATTGACAAAAAAAAAAAAAAAAAAAAAAAAAATTCCACCACAAACTAATTATCACAAAAAATTTCACAGGTTTTCCAATTGATCCAGATTCGAATGAACGGAAATCTGTACATAAACACTTGGTTTTTCACGTTCGCGAATCAAGTTTTTGGTAAAACTAGGTATCAAGCAGTCGAAAACAAGAGTGTCGAAAAGAAGGCGAGATCACAGTCCGATGACAAGAGGGGAGTTTTCTCCTCCATCCTCCTCATTCTCTTCGTCCATCAAAGAAGGAAGTATCTGCGTTGTCTCTTGGGTCCCGACGATTTTGCTGTCAATAATATTCCCATGTTCGTCCACGTGGTCGAGTGAAATTACGATTTTGGAAACGATAGGTACTCCCATCGTTTCTCCAGTATCACACCGATAAATGTTCACTGTTTCATGGAAATCGTTTTTGAGGTACTCATCTAAATTGTCAATTATCAGAGGATCATCAGTATCCACCGAATTCTCCTTCTTGCACTCGATGACCTGCAAGATAGCCAAAAATGTAATCAACTCGCGTTTTCAAGAACGATCAATGAATTTACTGAAGAGTCAACTCACCTCGACACGAGGCAAATCCTTGCAATTTTGTACGAGATTGATTTTGTAATTCTTATCGGCAGCTGGTTCCACTGCACGCGTATTACCACTTTCGTCAGTGTCGAAACCCTCGTACCTCACTGTTTGCAATCGATAACAGCCATCTTCGTCTTTTTGGTAGCGAAACCTCTTGTGCCCGCTGGCCCATCGCAGATTGTGACTCTCAACGAGGTGCTTTCTGAGGTTTTGACTTTTCTTGTACCTCACGGGACATTCATGGCAGCAATAGTACCTCTCAATCGACTCGTGATCGCGCTCTTCGTGCCTGTTGGAGAACGTTAATTTATTAATTTTTTCATTTGATCGCAACTTTAAATGGGAAAAGAGGAAAAACAGTGGTATTCATCAAAAGAGATAACGTGTAAAACGACCTCGCTAAAGCATAGGCTCCTTTAGAGGAGAAGGAGCAGCCCTCGTGGTGGCACCAAAAAGTGGGTCCTTCAACGTGGCGCCTCATGTGGTTATCGATGTCCTGCTGGGACTTGGCCCAGTGTGAGCACAACTGGCAAGGATATGTGCGCGTTTCAATGTGTCTATAGCGCACGTGCTTGGCCAAACTCGTTTGCGACTCGCAGCTCATGTCGCACATGGTGCATTTGTAATTCATAATGTGCATTCTCATGTGATCCTTCAGGATGCTTTCCGTCGGGTAGAATTTTAGGCAATGCGAGCACTTGAAGCCTTGCACTGAAAATTGTCACCCTTGGGTTATTCTTATCATCATTCATTATGATACTGGCAATTCATCTGATTGCGCATTTACTTGAACAAAATTAATAAATTTTGTTCAAGTTGAAAAATTAATTATTGAACTATTTAAAATTTGTGAAATTCCAGTGAAAATTTTCAATTTATTACAATAATAAATTATTGTAATGTAAATAATCACCTTCCCGACTCTCACCTGTCCCCCACCCCCCCCCCTCCCCACCACCTAATTTTTGAATCCTAGATATGTCACTACCTGGCAGATCGTTGAGTTATAAATCGTCAAGTAACGAATAATCTAGATTTTCAGGGTTTAATGTTGTAATTAATTAGAAGGAAAAAAAAGCAGAGCCGACGTTACCTTCAAGAGGAATTTGGCGCTTGCAATGAAAGGAGAATTTGGTGTTGGAAGCGAACATGGCACCACACTGGGGACAGGCGATTGCTTTTTCTTTGGTGTGGCTCTTGATGTGGTCGCGGAGTTTGTGGATGCTGATATATTGGCCGGAGCAACCCAACCACTTGCACTTGACACCGCCTTCAACTTTGTTGCCACGGGGATTGTCCTCAGCGTGCGCACTCACATGCACTAAGTAGCGCTCGTAGTTGTTGAAGCTCCTTGTGCAATCCTCCCATTGACAGAAATGTGCCGAGGGCACGTCGATGATATTTTTCCATTCAGGGTCGCGCAAACATTTCTATAAACGTCAATTATATTGAAATATGGTAAAGTCTCAAGTAAATATAAATAAATAAAGCGTGAAGAAAAATATAATGTTCAATTATAGGGATAAGAATTTTGAAGTCAAATTGTTCAATTACAGGCTTTTTCGAATAACACATGTTAGTATTTCACGAATAGACAAATAGAGGCTACTGAGAGAAATTGCATTGATTGATCAAAATTAAAAATGCATGATTTTCTAATGGCAACGAACTGGAACCAAAACCAGAACCGTAATACATTTTTCTAGGAACCAGAACTGGAGAAGGATTGTTTATTATTTGAGTTCCCCATCCCTGGTTGAAAATCAATTCAGTTTCAAATAGCTTTAAGCATGAGCGTTTTCAAAAATTGCTGTATCCTGAAATGGAAAAAAAATTGAATAGAGTAGGTGAAAAAAATGTAGTATGTTACTGGAAGCTTAACGCGCTCCCGGAAGTTGGTCCCGATGCATTTAAGCTTCGTGTGGTAGGCATGGAAATTGACGTGGCGAGTGATCTCCTGGGAGTCGGCGCACTCATAGGCACAGTCTTGCCACTGGCAAACGTAGACCTCGCTGTCCCCCTTGAGCCTGACCTCGAGCTCAGGCACGTGCTGCGAGACGTGCTTCAAGAAAGGGTTCATTGAGTTGAACTTGGCCATGGTGCAGCCTATCCAGCAACACTTGAGCACCAGCACCTCGTGCTTGACTTGCTTGCCCAATCTACGTTTCTTCCTTCCACCCTCCGATATAGACGTGAACTCGCTATCGGTTTCAAAATAATCCGCGTACTCCAAGCTCCTCTTCTTCCCACCGCTACAACATTCTTCTTCTTCTTCTTCCTCGTTCTCTTCGGAAAAGTTTGACTGGAAAGTGAATCGTTACATTTGTGTATTAAACTCAAAAATAATACCATTACGTAAGTTTGACGTGAATTCACAACTCTTCATTTTCATTTCAATAATAGTTGGCCAGTTGTGTAAATGGCAAAGAGTGTCAAAGTTTCATCTAGTTTTATAAAATTGTCACATGTTGCATTATCTTTCATATGGATGTAGTATTATGAAATTCAATTCATGTTACATTATATCGGGGTAACTATTTGTATTTGTATAAAGTGAGGAAAAAGGATGCCACGGAATTTTCTGACCCGACTTAACCTAATATGATTGATTATTTGAATAATTTAATTGTAATGAATTCGGACAATTCGATTGATAAAGTTGAAGTAATTGCAGATTGTAATCGTAATCTGACTAGTCACTTTTGCAAAAAACATGCAAGTTTTTAGTGAAATGTGGGAGTTGAAGGTCAACTTTTTCTGTCTTCTAAAAATTCTCTTAAAAAACCGTCAATGAACTGATTGTTGTATACCTTATGATCCTCGGTTCCATTTGGCTCATTTCCCAAAATGTGTTCACCACCCTTGCCCTTGAAATTCACGTCAATCCAGCGGCTGCACTGATCCTTAATTCCCCTTGCCACGGCAAATGTCTGCTCGAATTCACTCATTTTCCTCAATTTTTATATTCGAGTCTTTCGTCGCTAAAGTATCGAGTTTCACCAGTACGTGCAAAATGCTTATCGCGACACCATCCTCAAAGTTAATAATGATGCAAACTTTTAGTTTCTTGTTTTCCGATTATTGCATTTTTTTCCTACCCTTTCAAATCTTTTTCCCAATATTATTTGAAAAGGTGTTGTTTCTGGATCTATTCCTATCGTAATAATATAATCAATCAAAGCAATGTTTTGTTTCTATTTCGACGTCTTAATTTGTTGTCATCACACTGTCACACTGTCAATCACGGACAATCACGTACAATCATGCATCATAGCACTGTCAGCAGTGTCAGCTATGCCCATTTTGCAGCTGTGTTGGCTGTGTTGACACAGTCAGGGGAGTGGACACAGTGCCTGCGCATGGCAGCTGGGGACAGTGTGTCTTTCACACTGATCTGTAATATACACTGGATAGCTGATGGGATAGGTGGGGATGACCCCAATTGAACGTCGCCATTAAATATATATATAGATATATGATACAA
>JAPYZK010000614.1:0-39665 GCA_030522785.1 Platygaster equestris
TAGTTTCTAAGATTGTAAGAATTTCGGAAACTTCAATAAACTTGAAAATCTTGAAAATTTTGAAGAACTCAAAAAATGTTGAAAGTTTTAATAATTTTAAATACTTTGAGTATCCTGAAACTTTGAAAAGTTTTGAGAATTTTGAAAATTTAGATGATCCTGACATTTCTGAAAATTTGGATAGTTATGAAAGTTTCGAGAATTTCCAAAGTTAAGAATACTTCAAATATTATGATTATTCTGTCATTTAGAATGTTTTCAGAATTGAAAAAATGTTGCCATTTTTAAAAATTAATTGAATTCACACCATTTTTTACATTTGAGAATATTATAAGAAAACTCAAGTTTCGTGAATTACGAATATTTTCTTTGTTCTACATTTTTCGATATTTCGGAAAATTTGGAAATTTAGATAGTTATGAATTTTCTGAAAATTTTGATAATTTTAGAAGTTTCAGAAAGTTCAAACATTTTAATCATGATAAAATTGAGAAAATTTCAACACTGTAAAAAAATCAAAGAATTTCGAAAATATTAGGTTTCGTGAAAATTTTGAAAAATTGAACAATTATCAAAATCATAACAATTCTGTATGTTCTCAAATTTTTGGGCATTTCAGAAATTTCAGTCATTTCAAATATTTGTATAATACTGCAAATTTTTAGAGAGGGGGGGGGGGATGCAGAACATGTCCTAGTTTTTCGTGCTCACTATCTACACACCTTAAATCTATGCATATTAAAATACTTTTAAATTAAAACTTCAAAGCACCCCCAGTTATGAATGATGATCATCACATCTGAAGCGAAAAAATTCAACAAGTGTCATTTTCCCACCCTAAAAGATAAGAAATTGACCTTTGTCAGAACAACCCTCACCAACTACAAAATTTCCATGCTTCAATTATCTTATCTCCAATTTCCCAACTTTCCCAGCTCCAGAATTCGAATTCATTTTCCCAACGAAAACCCATTCTTTGATCTCCAAACACACTTTCCTCGTGTTTCAATAACGCCGCTCCAGTGCACCCTTAATCAAAGCTCGATCTTTGAGCTCGCCTGGAAATGAATTCTTAACTGGGAGGGAAAAGCGAGGAAAGTCACTCGACTTTGAATCCTCGGTGGAAATGTAGCGGTGTTTGAGTACGAAAGGTGGAAGGAGGTCCTGGAAAGGAAGTTAGTCACGGCGAGCGGTTTCCACGCACGGTTCCTCGGGCGCGCGCGTGCACCAAGACAGAAAATATAGTATAGGAAACTGTCTGGGGTTACATCCTTCGAGGATGGGAAATATGCCCACGGCACCGTGGCTGCGCTTCCTTTCGCGCCGACACTGAGCGCATCCTCCTCTCGATTGTTATTTTCCTTGCGTAACAGGGTTATGTTCAAACATGACGACGACTCAACAGTACTCGGCAATAACACCGTTCGAATCAACCTGGCGTGCATGATTTTTCCCCTCGTTTATTTGATTCTTTCGCAAGGCTTCTACGGGTGGTGTTATCGTACTATCGTGTTTGGTTTTTAGACTGTGATTACTTTACTGAACTAGAAATCCTGAGTTAGTTGGGATGGAGTTAGTCGCTGCAGATAATTTAAATTGCTCTTTGGACTGTACTGAATGTAGTCGAAGTATAGTGATCAAAGTATGGGTTTTAGTTAGTTTATAGTTATCAGAGCAACTTCAGACTGATACAAAAATTTTTCAAGTCCCGAATGAACAATTTGGAGATTTACAAATAACATCTCTAGAAACCAAATTTACTTCCAAAAAAGTATCCACAAAATCCTTAAATCGGTAAAAAAAATTTTTCAGTGGCAAAAAATCGATTTTAGGGACAAATGGCGTTCTATCTGGGGGGGGGGGGGGGGGGACGCGTTGGTCACCTGGCAACACTGCAAAGAGCTTGAAAAATAGATGTTTACACTTCAAGCATGAGTTCCCAACGCTAACCGATATTTTTTTCGTTCATCCTGGAAAACCCTACCAACCATTCGTTTTTCACCTCGCCAACGGACAACTTACGAGCTTTAAGTGTTCAAGAAGTTTGTAATTCTCAAGTAACCTCAAAAAACAGCAAAGAGAATGTTTCGCGCTGTCGAGGGAACGCGTTTTCATCTACCCTTGGATCTCCTCGACTTTCTTGTTAAAAGTGGAGCCCGGTGCGCCGCGAACGGAACACGGGCGATGAACGAGCCAAGCGTGTCTCCGCTTCCTCGAGGCGGGCGATATGGATTCTTCCACGCGGCCACCTTCTGTCGGAGCTACCGAAATTGCCGCTAACATTGTTCCCGTGGCTTCTTAACCAGGGGCTTTGCTCTCTCTCAATGACGCGCAATTCTACGCTTTCATTCATGCGCTCGTTTATTCTCGCTCGCAGTTGTACCGTCGGTTCGCAATGCTCGCAGAACAAACGCCTTTTGTAGGAGTCATCATTTTTTCTGATCATGCATGAAATTTCATTCCGCTCGAATTAAGCCTGTTTTTATCCTGCTTCGTTTGACTCTTTTTTCTCCACTCGAACATGTCGTTTTGGAAAATTGAATGAGAACACCAATCGGGAAAGTTGCGAAAATGTTGGAAATTTGTGGGAGGTGGATGTGTTTGGAAAATTGGTTCTGATTTTCGAAGTTTTGTGGATTTGAGGAAATTTTTGTGGTTAAGAAATTTTGGGTTTTTGGATAGTCTTTGATTTTTTGAAAAATTTTATGTTAATTTTGAGAATATATTTAAATTTTTGTGAATTTTGCAAAATGTTGAGAAATTTGTATGGTTTCATTGAATTTTATCATTTTCAAGCAGTTTTTTAGTGCTTTGGAAATTCAATTTTATTACAGTTTTAAAAATGATAAATGTTAAAATTTCCGATATTTCGAGAATGTTTCGAAATTTCAGTGAACTTAATGAAATTTCTGAGAATTTTTTTTTAATTACGAAATTTTTCGATTTTTTCGTGTTGAGAAAATTTTAGAATTTGGCCTGTTCGTGAAAATTATTCGATTTCGAAAGATTCCCAACATTCCAGTAAATTCGACAAATTTTTGAAAAAATTCTTGTCACTGGAATATTTTACAAGTCTTCAAAAATTTCTCAGTGTTTCAAAAATTTTTCCATTTCGACGATTATTTTGATATTCCTGAAATATTTCAAGCAAATGCCAAAATTTAAGTAATTTGTACAAAACTCGAATTTTATAATTTTTAAATTCTTCAAATCTTTATAAAATTGAGAGAAATCTTGGAAGTTCAAAATTCTGAATCTGAAAAAACTCCAAAATAAAAAAAATTCAATTAAACAATTCATTCCAAACTACTAAAATTTATCGACATTCTGAAAAAAATTCATCGAAGCTCGTATTAATTACGAAATTTTACTTTACTTCACTTTTATTTTGGTTTACAGACAATTCTACAATTTTGAAAAAACTTTTAAAATATCCCGAAATTGCAGTAAATTTGACAGATTTTTGTAAAAATTCGTATCGCTGAAAAATGTTACAGGTCTCAACAAATTTCTCAAAGTTTTACTCATTTTTTTAATTTTTCAGTTTGTATGCTATTCCAAAAGTATTTTTAAAAAATGCTAAAATCAGAGTTAATTTTAGAACATTAAAATTTTAAATGAAAAATTCCAAAATTATTCAAATCTTTCAAAAATTGATAAAAATGTCTCAAAAGATAAAAATTTCGAAGTTGAACAGAATTAAAAAAAACAAACAATTTTCAACTCCTAAAATTTTTCGAAATCCTGAAAAAATTCATCAAAATTCCAAAAAAGTCCTACAAATCTACAAAAACACAAAATAAAAATTTTGCATTCTCAACAAAGTATTTCATAATTTTTCAAAATTTTTCCTAGTTTTGGAAATTCCCCAAAAATCACTCAAATTTTCAAAAAACATCGTAAAAATCATGAATTTTAAAAAACGCACCGAAATTCACAATACTTACGTGAAATCTTTTCGAAAATTGCTCTTTCCGTACAAACTATTTTATGATTTCGAAAATTCCTCCTGCTTTCAAAAATTTTCGAAAGATCACTCAGATTTCCGAAAAACATGATATAAACATCATGAATTTCAAAAACCGCATTCACAATACAAATCCACAAAAATCTGAAATCTAATCCAAAAAGGGTCACAATTTACTCAGCCATGATTCACGAACGTCGCGAAATCCCTAGCACGGTCGCAGATGCGTTTTTCTACGAGTTAAGATTGCCCGCCCGCGTGTGCATATAATGTAATGCGGAGTAGCGGAAGCGGATGGCAGGAAGTCGGTGAGACTGGCGCGTGCAGCACATTGGGGGCGCATAAAAAGGCACCCTCTCCTCACGGACCGCGTGCACGAACCCCTCGCGTATTTTAAGAGCGTGTTGTCGGCTCGGATTGCACGCCAAAGAGCGCGGCAAAACGTGAAAATATGTTAATCGGCTGACTCCTCGGAATAAATGGACTTTTTTCATCAATGCTTCACAATAAAATTTCCCTCCAGTTTTTTTCAACTTCGCTTTCTCACGATACTTGAATTGCTTTTCGGAAATTCTATTTTCGGTGGGATGTGTCAGAAAAGGGAAAAACCGTCACGATTGCCTGAAATCTGAGTACTTTGATATCGAATAAATATAAATCACTCACTTACAGACTTGTTCCGTTTCGAGGAAACCCTATAAAGCAAGGCTGCTCGGGACGACGCCATTTGAGTTGCAATAAAGATGCTCGGAGTCGAGAATTTTAATGCTTGGAATTAACATGGGACGTTGGTTAAACGATTCAATTAGACACGTACTTTTTTTACGGTTTTTTTTAGAGTTTTCTCGCAATATTTTTCTCATTATTTGCCATATCATCTCTCTACATTTTTTTGAATGAACTTAATTTGAGTGAAAAATCTAAAAATCAAGCCTGAGTAGAAATTTCACTAGAAATGAGTGAAATTCCACTCATTTAGAGTAAAATTCTACATCCAATCTTAATTTGTAGGATTTCCACTCAAATTAAAAAATCTTCACTCAGAGAAAATTAGAACGTAGTTTCAACCATTTAAGTTTTTAATTTTATGGAATATTAATAAGATTTGAAATCTGAATAATTTTTCAGTCCTATTAAATGTTAATAAAGTTCAAAATTTCGATAATTTTTTAATCTTATTACATTCTATTAAATTGTAAATGGAGATCGTTTACTCCTAAACATTTTCAAATTCGAAAATTTAACATAAAAAAATTACTTTTTAGATGTTAAAATTTCAATTTTCCAATATTCGAAATTTTGGGAATTATTCGAAAGATTTTTAAGCGAAAAATGGTCGCAGAAATTCTGAAAACCTTTCAACAATTCAAAACTCTTGAGTTTCAATTTTTCAAAATAGTTTTCAGTTTTCGAAACATTTTTTCGTGCGTTTCCAGGTCACACTTTCGATTCGGAACCCATTAATAAACGCTAGTTCAAGAGGTGAATAGAAATTTACCCTTTCCCTATTCATTCTGGGTCTGTTGAGAGGATCAGGGAACATCTGACCGAGGCATTGACCGAAAACACAGGCTTTCACCCTAAGATTGCCAGACGGTATGTACATACGCGGTGGTGGCTACTTTTATAGGTGCAAAATTTTTTTTCTTTTTTCATGGACACGCGTTTTTCATCGTAAACTTGGCAATTCACATGGATCAAGCCACTGACTCCAGGTGCTTATTTGATTTTGAACAAATTCTACATTTCGTACGTTTTATTACATTGTATTCTTCAATTTTTATATCTTTCAGTTTTTTTGTGAATTATACAATCTTTAATAATTGCATTTCCATATTTCAATTCATACATGTTTTTTTTAACTGATAAAACTTTTCGATAAGTTAATGTTGTAATAAAAAAAAATTATTCAATTTTGGAAATCAACATTTACAATTTTCACATCGAAATTTCAGCATATTTATTCAATTAATGAATAAAAATGATCAAATTCCTTTTATTCCCTATTTTAAAAATAAATCTGTAAAATTTCTTGATTCCAACATTTGAATCCAAGAAGGGGGAGGTGCAATCGAAAATCCTGACAGCAAATTAGATTTCACTTCGTCACTCGTCACTGATACTGAACAAGTCAGAATTTTATCGAGTAATCAGAAAAAAGAGTGACGGAAAAAATGGCATTTCGAGGTTGCAAGAATCGTCGAGCGGTTGTAATTAAATCATGCACACTAAGTGAATAGGCGCGGACATTCCGGTGTGCGTGTATCCGCGCGATAAATACTCTATTTCGAGATAGGGTGTCGCATCGACGAGGAAGCGGCGATACGCTCGGCAACTTTGAATGAAAATCGACTCCTGCGTCAAAACCAGCAATGCACAACTTTACGAAGAACACAAGTAAAATTTCAACAAAATTCGTACCCTTACTAACTCATATCCAACTTCATTTTTAATTACTATCATTAAAAAAATATCAGATATTTATTATTCAAGTACTCGCACGGAACCTCAAAACAGAAAAAAATATCTGCGATACAGTCAAATCTTTGTTGAGGGTTTGAGGGCTACTAATCAGAGCGAAAGCGGAGAAATTTCAGGAAAAGTGACCAAAGTGAATTAAGCCCCGCATGTGCGTTAATAGGATATTTTGTCCCCACATTTGGATTATTCTTGGGCGCGAGCCCTGCAAGTCAGCGATGCCGCAAACAATGACTAATTGCATCAACGTGTGTACAATTTCGCAAAAATAATATATTGGAGCACAAATGATGACTCTTCACACTAGAAAAACAGGGATTGACGGAAACGATGTAAATGTTACTGAGTTGACGAATAATATATTTTGAAAACAGAAGAATCAATAAAAGAAATGTTCCTTCATCGAACACCAAATAAAATGATGAAATGATGTCTCGTTTTATGCGCAACATAATAATACGAATGATGAAATAAAATACTAAACATGATAAAGAGACATGATGCGACTTATTTTTATGGCCCAAAAAAACAAGTGAATTAAAGTAACTGGTAAATAATATATTAGACGAAAAAATTATGGAATATAGAATTAAAGCACTTAAACATCTACGAAATATTATAATCAAGACTATCAAGTACTTGTTCACAATCAAAAATAATATAAATCAGAAAAACACGCAAATTTTAATCCAACAAAAAAAACTGAAATATGTCAATAAACGCACGCCAATGATAATTAATCGCTACGATTTCAAAATTTTCAAACAAATAATTGATTTCCTAATAAAATTTCATCAGCGTGATTTCTACAGAAATGAACTATTTCAAATTGTTAGCCAACAATCAATAAGTGTAATTTATTTTTAATTCCAACATTGACGAAACATCGGTATAGTTTGGCGCAACATGAACCCCCTTCCGAAAAAATTCTAGACCCGCCACCGCCTCGAGCGTCACGATTTTGTGCAAGTCTGCTCGAACCATGCACTGGATCTCATTATTCAATTCTCTGAAGATTCGAAAAAGTGTTAAAAATGTTTCAATCGTTGTTGTTCCTCTTTTTGGTCGCGGTGCTGGCAGTAGTGGTAGACTCGTGGAATTCTGTGGCAGAACAGGAGGAGAAGGAGGAATATTCATATCTCGATTTATATCCTGAATCCAACGTAGAAGACAATAATCAAGAAAATGCGTTCGATATCTAAGAAATAAGTATAGATATGTTGGACTGATGCTTTTTTCTTCATATTTCCTTAATAATTCACATATTTATAAAGTTCGACAATTTTGACGGAACAACTTAAGTTTGAAAGACTGTAAAATATACAATACATCCAATGAATTTGCAGTGATTATTCACGAAATTTAGAAGATTTAAATAATGTGTGTTTTTCTGTGGATCCTGCAAGAAAGGCCGAAAAATATAGACGTTGCACCCAAGCCCACTTTTTTTCATGCATTTGTTAATTTTTTAACACAATTGCTGATTTTGTCACTCGTACATGATTTTTGAATACAATCAAGCGTATCAATTTCAAATTGCATACTACAAAAATTCTGTATTTTTTCCGTATTTGGTCGGCAATTGACTCTGCAATTTCCACAGTATACTTAGGGAAACATAATCGATTATGTTTCGCTGAGTATACTCTGGAAATTTCAGACTGAAAAAAAAAAAATATATATAATTTTCGTGGTATGCAATTTGAAATCGATACACTAGATTAGTCAAGAATCATGTAAGAGTAAAAAAATCAGCGATCGTGTCAAAAAGTTAGCACAATTGCAGACAAAAAAGAGGGCCCGGGTGCAACATCTATTTTTTTTAGCCTTTCGTGCGGGATCCACCTTAATCCACAGAAAAACACATTATTCAAGTCTTCTTAATTTCATGAATAAACACTGCAAATTCATTTAATGTACTGTATATCGTATTCTTTAAAAATTATGTTGTTCCGTAAGAATTGTCGAACTTCATAAATATGTGAATTATGGAGGAAATATGGAGAAAAAAACATCAGTCCAACATATTTACTTCTTTCTTAGATATTGGACGCATTTCCTTGATTATCGTCTCCTACGTTGAATTCAGGGTATACATCGAGATATGAATAATCATTTTCCCCCTCCTGGCTTGCCACATTGTTCCACGAGTCTACCACTATTTCCCACACCGCGATAAAAAAAATGAACAGCAACAATTGAAACATATTGAACATTTTTTCGGACCTTCAGATAATCGAATAATGGAATCAAATGGTTCAAGCAGGATTTCATACATATATAAAAAGTTAAATCCCCGGACTTAACACACCTCGTGCTGGATCTACCTTGAGATTAATCATCTGCAGTAAGTTGTCCTGTTTTGAAAATTGTACGATCGTTTCTGGACTCCGTTGAAATTTCTATAAAGTACCTGAAAAGCTCCAAATTTCAGGAAGTTGGAATTGCTGTAATATCGAAGTTCATAATACTATAGGCATATCGTAAATTATTTCCTCGACAAACTTCAAGCAAACTATTTTATAGACATTTCAGTTCTTTTTTCTGTGGATTCAGGATTTTTTCAGTTTCCAGAATTTTTTTCATGTTTTCCCGAATTTCCTGAAAGTTTCATGACCTGTAGAGAATTTTCGAATTTACGAAGTTTTGAAAATTTGTTTTCGTGCAGATAATGAAATCTTCACATATTAACAACGCTAGTAGAATCGTCAATCGTGAACACCAAGCAGCATTTAGTTTCGGGTCACGAAGATAATTAATAATTCAACGCCAATTACGGAAACCTCTGGGATATTTTATGTGCGTTTATCCTAAATATGTGAAATGATGAATCAAAATATGACACTGACTTACAGTACACAATATTCGAACGAAACAAATTTTGTACGTAAATGTTAAATTTTTATTCATAATTTCACATATTTAGGATAGACGCACATGAAATATTCCAGAGGTTTCCGTGATTGAATTATTAATTGACGTCATTAAATTAATAATTATGAATTATCTTCGTGTCCCGAAACTAAATGCTGCTTGGTGCTGACACTTGACGATTTTATTGGCGTTCTTGATATGTGAAGATTCCATTATTTGCACATAGAAAAAAAATTTTCAAAACTTCGGAAATTCTAAAATTGTCGATAGGTTACGAATTGAACTTTCAGGAAATTTGAGAAATCACGAAACAAACTCCGGAAACTAGGAAAATCCTAAATCGACGGAAAAACATGACAGAAACGTCTATAATATAGTTTAATTGAAGTTTTTCAAAAAAATGATTCACGAACTTCTTCAATTCAAATGTGTGTTCGATACTAGAAAAAGAATCATTATAAATTTCATGCATATGAATAATATGGTTTTTTCGTTAGAGAAGTTCAAAGCTCCAGATTTTTCATCTTCGATCAAAACTTCAATTAAACGATCCACAATTCTCAAATTTCAGTACAAAATTTTCGATTCTGCAAATCAATTCGAGTAGTAGGTATTCTTAAATGTCTTAATTGTGAGAACTGTAAAATTCACAAACTCTTCGTTCCAAAATTTCGAATTTCTCTATTCTCGAATTCAAATGTAAAAAATTTCAAAACTGTACGATTATTATGCATTATTGTCTTAATATTATGATATGGAATATTGGAATCTCTTTATTTCTTCCGAATAATATTAATAATCCCACCAAAGCTCAAATTAGTTGAAAATGTCATCAACATTGTTCAATTTTTCGAAATAAAGCACAACAAAAGCTCCTGAAATTTCAATTTAGAAAAACAAGTTAAAGCCGCGAAAAACTGATCGCGACCTCAATGAAAACACGCCACTTTTTCCACTGCAAGGATGTGCTTTTGTCCGTGGCTTCGCAATATTTCGCAATAATTCGCGAAGGAAGGATTATTACGAGCGTTGAAGGTTGGATTCGAAGATAGAATTGTGCGGGAATGAAAAAAAAGAGCTGTGGAGGCATTGTTCTCCCAGCGAGTGACCCGTGATCGTCCTTATACTCAGCCCGCGCTCTCGTACTTTATCAAAACAGTTTAATAAGCATGCACGAGCTATTTTTCAATTGCACTCAGCCCGACGTGTCCGAGACGTGCCTCGAATGCGAGTAACGCCATTTCTCCAAAGCGCTGCTCCATTCGAAAAAGCATTTTTCAAGAGGTTCGGGGATGGACGAAAACGCGATCGTGTTATTTATGTTCTTGATAACATGGCGAGAATTTCCGAGGGTTTTTTTTTCAGTTCTGACAGAGGTTTTGAAGTCATGTATGGGAAAATAACGTTTGGTGGGTTTTTTCGGAATTCATTTTGGATGAGAATAAATCGTGGGTATAGAAAAATTGAACCATTGTATATTTTTGATCGTTTTGGATTTTGAAGGAATTTTCAGCGATTGGAATTTGAATTTAATTCGAATTTTTGTTGAAAGGGGATTCATTGCGGGTCGAATTATAGTTTTACAGAATTTTTGGGAAACTTTTACGTAAATTTTATGTTGTGCGATTTGAAGTCATTTTGACAGCAATTTTTATACGATTTCAATCCAACTTTAATGTGATTTGATTTTAATCATTATTACTATCAATATCATAATTTTTTCATTTTATTATATTAATTTGATTTCAACTCGATTTAAACGAAATTGAGACCTAATTTCGAAATTCCGAAATTTAGGAACTCTGAAATCGAAATTTTTAAGTTTTTCGTTAAAAAATGAAAAATTGTATTGAATACTGAAAATATATATTCAATTTAAATATTATCAACGGAACTATTATTTGCATTTCTAGCATTGGAAAAATTGAATTTATTAATCTATAAATTGTTGAATTAGAACGTACGTATATGTCTAAAAATTCAGAAAAGTGATTTCCACATGACTTCAAAAATGAGTGAAAAAATAATAAAGTAATAAATGAGTTCAAAACTATCAATTTGAAAATTCACAATCTGAACATTCATATAACAAACAATCCAAATCCAAAAATTATGATTTTAAGATCGAAAAATCGGACGATAACTGGTTAATTATTCATGGTCCAAAATTTGTAAATTAAAACAAATATCCAAAATTTCAAAACTCGAAAATGAAACATACGATCTCAAAAAATATGTTCACATTTTCCAAAATCGTATATTTTCCAAATCTCATCCCAAAATTCGTAATTCTTAATTTATAAAACTCTCATTTTCCGAACACCTTACAATGTAAAAAATTGTGTACTTGTCTAACTGTATTGTGCAGCTAATAAATTATTTTACAAGAAAATCAGCCTTCCCAAATCGTCCGCTCAATATTCATACACAACCAACTTCGATTTTTCCACACAAAAAAAACCTATAAACTCCGTAAAAAACCAAACCTCAATTTTCTCCAGCGAAGCAAAAAGCACAATGCTAATTCTCAATGATAAAAGACAAGACCGCAACTTCCATACTTAACGAGTACGTCTGCACTTCACGAAAAGCAGAAATAGTTCCAGATGCCGAGCACTCCGAAGATAGAAACAGAGTGTACCAAGAAGGAAGGGAGCTCGTTACGAGCTTTTACCCATTTTTTCCCAGCCTTTAGTTTCTCTCCATAAATATTTGTTCAGCAACGATCTCGCCGCGTGTTATTCGCAAACGTAAACCCGCAAACTCGAAACAACAATATTATTTTACACTTCGTCCAACAACATTGCCAATTTCCACGCATCATCTCAAATGCTCCACTAATTACGAATAAAAGATAATTAAAACTCAGAAAGTTACTCATTTGACGTCCCGCGATTTTATCTCCCATCAAATTAATTATCGATAACTGCGATCCTTGAAAACTACATTTGCCCGTCGTCCAACATTGTACGGGCAGCTGAAACGTGGATCCCACGAAATACACATTTAATGCCTGTCAGAAGCAATACGATACATTTGATAAGGATGCGAACGAGAGATTAAATTAGCTGCAACATTTTAGGGTATACTATCGTCTTTGGGCACGTGACACGTCGCGAATTCGAGTCACGTACTTTCGTATGCTGTACGAAAAGCGAGCAGCTGCAGCGTTTTCAGTACCGCGATCTCTCAGCTGTCACCGTTTCATCCGACGTCGAAGTCATACTTCTGCTTCCGCGCGAACGTGCCACCTGAGCGTTTATTCTCAATTTCTTCGCATTTGCATCGATAATCAGCGAGCCCCAAGTGTGGCTGCTCGACAATAATTTCGCACGATGCCTATATAATTCTTATTCGAGGACTTTCAGTTTTCCAGATGCATTAATGAAATCTTCATTCGCCAGTGTTAATTTTCAGGCAGGAGTGGGTACTTCAGCCCCCATAGCACCCCCTTAAACTTGATTTCTGCCCGCCATGGAAACGAATTTCTTTCCGAAAGTGAAAGTTGCGGTCAGCATTGTACTCATTGTTGCACCGGCAGATGAAAAACTGCACGTGAACTTACATTGTAACTATCTTGATATAACCCAAAAACCAAGTTTTTTTCAATGGCCGAAATTTCACCAACTGGGTCTTCGACGATGTTGCCTTTTGGAGCTTCTCTTTGTATATGGAACAGTGGATCTTTTTGCGCAGGATAGGAAAAATTAAAAGCCAATTTTTGGAGTGCAGAAAAAAATGTAGCTTAAAGAAGAATATCCTCAAAAACCAGGATCCAACTGGCGCTTTTCGTGAAACGCGAAATTCAATGTCTCTAACAGTCGCCGGTGGTTTCTTGTTCGCTTGATCCGTATTAATCACAAACCATATGTTCTCTCGCGAATCGGACGCGCGCATCAAATTTTCGCATTAATCCCTAATAATCCCTTGATTTTTTTCTGTTACTTTCAAATATATTCGGAATTTGAATGGTTTAAAGCGTCAATTTTTGTATTTTTAAATATTCCATTACCCAATTTTGAAAGTCTACATTTGAGAGATAAACACAAGCGATATCTAGTTTTTGCAAAGTAGAATGTACTGACAGTTGCATTTCATGATTCAACACTCAATCAAATTCAAACACTTGAATAAGATTTACGTGATTTAACAAGATTTACGTGATATTGCAATTAAATTTTCTCAAAAACGCTGAATACTTCCATGATAGACGATAGCCAAAGCATACGCCGTTTCTGGCGTTTGCTTCGAAGTAATTATTTCTTTTATTCTTATAATATTTGTATTAAATTTCATCCTTCGGCATTCGCAGATCGCATCAACGTAAACTAAACGTCTCATATGACGTATTCGCGTCAGTACTTCGAAGCAACTGATGACTCGCTACATTCCTTGAAATGACGACTTATGTCTAATCGAATTTGTTTATAGAAATATCACGAACAACTATTTCGTCGCGTGCTGACTCTCGTATTTTGTTCTAAAACATACACATCTCTGGCTGAAGTTACCAAAATGGTAAACAAGTATCATCCGCTCTACGATTCGAATGTACATCTCGGATTTTATAAGGGATCGAGTTCTGTGGTTGAAATCAGCAAACATAACACAAGTTATGCCTTTCTGTTATTCATTTTTGATATTATAACTCCTCTATTGGAAAAATGTCTCCCGCAGCACATACATAAAAAGAGATGTAGGTCTGTATCAAAACTTATCGCCTACCTAAACATGAGAGAAGATTAAGGATGCACATGGATTTTCAACTTGGTTCTCAGGGTGTACAAAAATCATCGTAACAGCGGAAAACCATAATTTTCCATGACATTCTGAGACGATTTTTTCAAAAGTTCATATGTTTCTAAAGATTTGAAAATCTATAAATTCTGCAAACACCGCAAACTTATTGTCCCACTAGTCGAAAAAATGCCACATTTTCCAAATTTCACGAAAAAATCTGAAATTAGCCTAAACTGAAAAATTTCCGGAATTTCAAAAGATGTGTAAAATTCTTCACATAATTCGGTCAACTGATGTAAATTTTAAAAATATTCAACATTCAATCTACGTCAATCTTGCGAAGAAAACTGTCTTAGAAACTTAGAATTTCATGGGGAATCCATGGTTTTCCGTTATTACAGTCACTTTGGAATACGCTACACATCTTCTTCGGACTTGTCGAGCTCGTCCAATCCAACCGTCTCGCACGAAATACCAGAGTGACAAATTCGACGTCCCGCGATCGCGAAGCGGGGCACGTGCAACTTTTATTAAACGAACGTGACCCCGATCACGAGAACGAAGACCTATATTATACCGCTCATTCGGGAGCGCTGAGAAAGTCGCGATGGACCGTAATAAAAGTACACACGAGATGAACCCGTTCAGCGCACAATCGCATAATCGGCTTTTCGGCGCGGATCACAAAGGCGCCTCTTATCTCGTTACTCAAATATACCTACAGCTATCAAGTGCCCTACGCTCAGCTTTATCGCGACAAGCAAACACGAGCCTCCCGCGAGTGTTATCGCAGCAATGAACAACGACAGCCAAGCTCATTTAATGACAATTGATACGTCACTTCAGATATTCACGAGGTGTGATTGAAATAAAAAATGAACGGTGAAAACTTGATGGTCACCAGTAGGCCAGCGAATGAAAAAAAAAGTTACACATTATTTTGAAGTACCCATTCTAAGGTCAGTGATAAAAATTGCTCACCCTGATCGTACACGAACCGAAAAAATTCGTCAAAATCCCGAATCAAGTGTCACATCTACGAGAACAATAAAAAATGCACATGACTGATTTCCTGTCATGTTTCCCCTTGAGCATCAGACGAGGATGTTCAAGGAACAAGGAGCCATCTTTGAACTTTTCTCAAGTGAAGTCAACGGAAATGGGCACTTTCGTGCTCGTAAACTCATTCGTCAAGAGATGAATCATGAAACCTTTTATCAAACAATTTTATCGCCCGGAGAACTAATTTCTCCACAAGAACCAATTCACAACATTCCCATCGGTCTTGAAAGCTTTTTCATCGTTTTTGTTTGTGGTATCACATTTTCACAGATCTATTTCAATGAAAAAAAGCAATTGTTAATAAAAGACACAAAAAGATTTGATCGACGAAAACTGATCGGTCTATACTTCTTCACGTATAATCCTGGAAATGACTTGTGAAAATTTCTAGTCCCAGAAAAATAACAAGTCGATCAATTTGCAAGTCCATTGGGATAAACGGAAATTCCAAGGTGGATAAATAAATAAAGTTTCCCAGCTGCGCTGTTTTTCCAGAAAAAAAGGGTCATGAAAGCCAGCGTCTAATCGTCGAGAAAAGTCACGTATAAAACACGCCTATGTTAGGACCTGGGTGTGCGCGCATGAGGAAAGAGTCTGCTTCAAGAGTCGCTGGTTGCCAGGCAGATGGTCTTCTGATTACGCGGTACAGTTCGGGAGAGAAAAAAAAGCACCCAGCCCTGACAATATTTCGAGATAAACAGGTGCATTTCGGACTGTCTTGGAGTTTGCGAAACAAAGAAAACACGGATCGGGATTAGTTCGAAGCTCAAAGCAATTGAGGGTTTTTTGACATAGGTTTCGTGGTTGATGAACTGATAAGAAATGGAACAAATTTGGGGTGGTTGCTATCAGAGATAGGCGATGGACAGAAATACAACCGTCATTTAACTTCAGTCATTTTTAAAAGTGTGCAAAAAATAAATGTGCAGTAGAAATATAATGAAAAATATCGACAGTTTAACTCGGAAAAAACTGGATCAAAAGTATCCATACTGTTAAACACTGAAAACGTCGAAATTCTGAATTTTTGATAGCGGCTTTGAATATAACATTGGAAAGATTTTTATACCTCATACATAAAAATCGAATTTGTATACCCAGACATTTGCAATTGGCCCAGTAATTTGAAGATTGAATTGAATGCATTAAAACTGCGAAAATACATAATATTCAGACTCAACATTTCGAGTTTAATATTAATGATTCACTGAATATTTCGCGAGTTTAATAAAGGACTTCTGGAACATAGGTTAAGCTCTGATATAAATTAGACATAATGAGAGCTTATTGTTAGGAGCATTTTCGGTTGAACATTATTTCATGACCGGTTATTGCAGATTTCTGTCTTTGACAGAAGATCTCGATGCCTGAGCATACAAAAGGTGCCAGCGGCCGGAAACTTCGGGGGAGGTAGTTTTTTGAATCGTTTCGAATGACTGAACTGCTGCCAAGGGGCGACTGAATGGAAGGCGTGAGTGCCAAAGAATAAGCTTTCAAAGATGCTCAATGAAATTGCCGAAGCTATGAAGTCGCGTCTACAATACGAAACCTGATCGTTATCAGAGAAATTATCAAATCATCACCTGTATGTATATATATATTTCAAAATTTGACACAGTCAAAAAATGGTTATTCTCAACATTTTTGATAATTTTCAAATCGAGTCCAACGTAAAGCTGTCTAAAAATGCAGAATACGAATATTTTAAACATTTTTCTGTATTTTTTGGATTTTCGAAACACTTGAAAAATTTAAATTTTTTTCGAAAAAGTCGTTTTGAAATAGTTTATACATTTTTAATATTTTCTTAACTAAAAAAAATTATGAACAAAATTTAGAAAAAGAAATGCTAATTTTCCACTTTTTCAAAAATTTCCCTGAATCATTTCAATTATAAAATAATGTTCAAAATCTCGTTCAATATTCGAATAATATAAAAAAATGTATAGTTCGTACACTTTTATATGAATAATAAAAAATGTTTAAAAAATTTTCTAATTTTTTGGTTTTTTTCGTCTATCTCTTCCAGACTCCACTATAATTTCGTCCAACGTCGGAAAGCTGACTACAAAATAAAAAACGCGAATTTCCGCTCGGTACGCAACGGCGGAATACGCGCGCATCGCACAAAAGCCTCGTAAAGATGCGTGGCAGGTGTACGCGCGTGCCAACAGCGAATCAGGCGTCGTCCTTTAGCGCACGCACGAGACCATTTATCGTTTCGCGCACTTGCCCGGACGATCGGCAAATAAAATTTAACCACGTCATTTGTCCGCACCCGTAACGTGCCACCTTTTTCGCCTTATTTTCCCATAATTTTTTTACTTCCCGGAGCTGGAGAAACGAAAGTTGTTATTTAGGAAGGACGAAATGTTGCACAATTGGAATGAAAGAAGTAAGAAAAAAGGTGCGGTCGTTTGAAACTCTTTTTCTGCCATAGCGAGTCTCGTTTTCGCGATGAATCATTTCCTCGGGCAATAATTATGGGATGACGTTATCTTTGTTACGCGCTGCGATAAAGATAAAATGGAGTAACGGTTAAAAATGACGCTTATGCTCGGAACTTCAGGAGTACGAATGTTTATATTGATTTATCGGGAAACTTGTAATATTTTGAAATTACAACCATCAGAAATTGAATTTTCTCGAGAAAGATGGATTTTCGACATTTTTAACGTACACCAATTTTTTTTGGAAATTTAAAAATAGTCTAAAATAAACTGATTCGAAAATTCTTATTGATTCTCATTGTTTACGTAATTTCTGAAGCAGGCGCCTTTCTAGAAATATTTAAAAATTTTTAAAGTATATGAATTTGAAACTCAATGAATTTTAATGAGACTGTGTTACTACAGAGACAAAAACAAAAGATTCCATAAAATTCTGTTGTTGCCACCGAGTTCACAAAGTCGCGACATCTTGTATTCAGCTCTTTATTTCCCGATGTCTTTATCACGCTTCATTAAATATTCCAGTCAGTTAAATATTCCAGAAAAGCGCAACGTCCGTTTATTTTACCCTCGTCGCTTCGAAAGTGCTTTTACTTCCAGTACAATATAATCAAAGAGTTGCTTAAGTAACGTTGAGAAGGTACTGTAAACTTCTATAAAAATCAAAGTTTTACAGACTATGAGTAATACAATTTCAGACTGAGTTTTAAAAGCTTTTGTAACGCTGTAAAATTTTCTATTAACCATAAAGTGTTAAAGACTGCCTATTTTTCATCACTAACCATAAACGAACTATTTTTCCGAATCAAAAAATCTGAAAAGACATAATAAATTTTCACTCAAAATCCTGGAAGCATAATTACATTATTATTCACCAGGGCAATAAACAGCTGTTTATTGCCCTGAAGTATACGAAATTTTTGATCAATTAATTATTAATTGTATAACAATGTTTGAATACTAATCAAAAATATTTTCCGTTTCTCAACTATTTCTTTTTTTACCATTTAGCATAGATTCGAAAATTCATTCATCTGCAACATACAACTCCTCAACTGCATGTAGTTTAGCAAATTTCTATGTACGATTTTTGTCTTCATTTCGATGTACTGTTCATTGAAAATAAACTTTTTGGAAATGAAATGTCCAACCTAGTTGGGGGGGGGGAGGGGGGGTGAATGATTTATCGTCATTAAAGCCTATCCCGCGGACCTGACGCGTATAATTCACGCGGAAATGCAATTACCACGCATCCCGGATCAAAATGAGGAATTCCATCTGGGGACGCATGGTAGTGCCACCGCATCAACCGATAGTAATGGAATAGCCAGACAACCTTCGACGTCTGACAATCTATTCCAATTCGAACTTGATTTTGCAAGAACAATCGAATTATGATTGTTCGAAAATAATCATTATAGTCATTTTTGGCTGACGTTAAATCGTAATCGAATATTACGTAACTAAAAATCCAATTCGTATACTTATTTATACTTTAAATGGGACATTTTTAACGTTTTTAGATCTTACTCACTTATGTACGTAGGTTCGTATTCATCGAATAAGGCAGATTTTTAATGGATCCAAATGGATCGCACTTACCTGAAACATTGAAAATTTAAATTTCGTTGGCAATCAGATAATATTCAATTTTGAATTACATAAAAATCAGCAGAATTAAAACGAATTTGTTTATAGCTCTATGAGCTTCTTGACAATTTCGGAATTTCGAAGTTTTATAGACTTACGAAATTTTGAAGTATTTGGGATTGGAAAATTTTGCAAGATTTAAGTTCTGGAGATTTTGGAAGTTTGAAAGTCGTGAAGTTTTAGAATGTTATAAGCTCTGAAGTTTTTGGAGCTTTGGTAATTTTGAAAGTACATTTTCAAAGTACAGGAATTTTTTAGTTGAAAAAAGGAATGAAGTTTCGGAAATGACGGAAATTCGGAAAGTTTTGTAATTAAAAAAAAATTTGTTGTCTTGGAATTTGGAAGTTTTTGGAAATTTCGACGAATTTTGAAGTTTTTAAGCTTGAAAGATGTCTAGCTTTAGAATTATTTTCGAAGTTCTGGAAATTCCGAAAGTTGAAGTTTTGAGGATTTTGAAGTTCTGAAACATTTTCAAGTTTTTAAGTTGTGAAGCTTCGCAATCTCGAAATTATGAATTTCTACAGTTTGGGGAATTTTCAAGTTTGGAAGAATAATTGAGTTCTGAAGTATTTTTAAAGTTCCAGAAATTCTGGAAGTTCTGGAATATTGAAGTTTTTCTGAACTTCAAATAATTTTGAAGTTTTGCAGCTTAAAAGATATCAAGTCTTGGAATTTTCAAAGTTCTGGAAATTCCGAAAGTAGCGAAGTTTGAAAGAGTTTTCAAACTTTCAAATTTGAATTTTCAGAAATTTCGAAAGTTTTGGAATTTAAAAGTTTTTGAGAATTTCAAAGAATTTTGAAGTTTTGCGGCTTAAAAGATGTCAAGTTTTAGAATTTTCCAAGTTCTGTAAATTTCGAAAGTTACGAAGTTTTAGAGAATTTTTAAGTTTTGAGGCATTTTTAAGTTTTTCAATTGTCTATGGAAGTTTTGCCATCTCGAAGAATTATAAAAATCTACACTGTTAGGAATTTTTAAGTTTTAAAGAATTATTGAGTTTTGAAGTATCTGAAGTTTAGAAAAGTCTGAAGGTTTTGGAATTTCAAATTTTTTGTTAATTTCAAAGAATTTTAAATTTTTGCAGCTTAAAAGTTATCAAGTCTCGAAATTTTCCAAGTTCTGGAAAAATTCCAAAAGTTGTAAAGTTTTAAAGAATTTTCAAATTTTATATTTGAAGTTCGGAAATTTTAAAAGTTTTAGAATCTTAAATTTGTTGACAATTCCAAAGAATTTGGAAGTTCTGCAGCTTAAATTTGTCAAGTCTTGAAATTTTTCAAATTTTGGAAATTCCAAAATTATAAAAATTATAAATAATTCAAAAATTGTCAAGCCTATAAGTTTTGAAGTTTTTAAAACTTCGAAATACCAAAATGTTGACGAATTTGGATTAATTCTGAATTTCGAAATAGGAACATCAACTCGTTGATTATTTTACTCAATTCCAACATTCGAATTCGATCACTATTCTTACTCCACACGTAAAGAACTAAAAACATAATTATAATGACACACTTCATACGGTAAAATCGGCCCTGTCTCATACGTCCTAATTCCCCCGGAAACCAACGAAACCAATCTCAACCCTGACAAATCCGAAAGACCGGAATCCCCGGACTATTGAAGCCCGATCACAATCGCCGGCCGCGAATTCGAGCCGATCTGAATAAATTATAAAGTGATTCAACGTGCAACAGGCTGCGAAATCCGAAGGGGGGACTTAACAAGTAAAAACATCTGGTATCTGCAGGGATGAGGGGGAGTGCATTGCATCGGAATGCCAGCCAAGGGTTCCGCCGAATATTTGAATAAAACCAAAGGTGGTAGTGACCGTATGTCCCCCTTTCTAAATTGGGCCTAACAAAACTGCCCCAATGATCCAGCTGAATCTGCGCGCTTCCCCCCATCGCGGCCCTTTTGCGACCCCGGAGGGTTCAGCGTCCACGTTTGCGAACATTTCCTGGCCAAACAACGGCACTCTCGTTTCCGATCTTTTTTTTTTTCATCCAAAACCATATTTACGATGAAAAAAAGTACATCGCGTTACTGCATCGATGGTTCTCGTACAAATGTTACAATGGTCAAGTCGGAAGTATTATTTTACAGAATTTGATATTTTAAAGTTACGAATTTCTAACGGTTATTTTATTTGTATTATTTTGAAGTTTTGAGATTTTTGGATGGGTTAATGAGTTCGAAATTTAATACAATTTGTTGAAACTTCTAACAATTTTTTCAGAGTATTGTATTTTTTCGAAAATTTGTCCCCATTTCGAGAAATTTGCAGAAAAAGTTAGAATTTTAGATTTTTATAATTTTTTACCCAAAATTCGGACCTCAAATTCCAGACGTAAAATTCAATAAATAAAAAAGCATTTCTCATCCAAGTTTGCATAATTTACGTGAAAATAAGGATTTTATTTTTTATTCTTTGAGTGAAAATTCTGAAAATCGAGCCTGAGTGAAAATTGTATTTGAAATGAGTGGAATTTTGCTCATTTTAGAGTTATATTTTGGTCTAAAAAATTCTAAAAAACATAGTAGAATTACCATAATTTGGTTGAGTGAAATACATCTATAAAATGAGTGGAATTTCACTTATTTCAAGTGAAATTCCCACCCAATCTTGAGTTGAAGGATTTTCACTCAAACTGAGAAATCTTCACTTGAAGAAAATAAGAGAGTAGATCATTATTTTTCCTTGCCCTAATAATTGTTCTTGACACTGGAAAATATACCCGGAAAATCGCATGATTTATGCAGGTAACCTTAACGAATCCTTCAAAATCCACGGGCCTCAAAAAAAGTCCCCAACATCAATCTATCCTCCGAAACACCTGGGATTTCCCAGTTCTTTCTTCTGCACATTCAAAAGTGTTTGCCTGCAGGAAAATAAACAAATTCCCAATTTCCTCTAAGTGTTTCCTAATGATTCTAAAAATCTCATAATTTCTGCAAGTAATCTCAACGAATCCTTTAAAATTCAAAAAAATTCTAATCATCAATTCATACCCGAGCCTGGGATTTTCCAGTTTTTTCTTCACACATTCAAGAGTGCTTCCCTGAAGAAATGACCAAATTTCCTATTTCGTCCAGTATTTCCCGACTTCTCAGACGATTTTATGAATGAAAAAGCCTTTGAATGACCCAGAATCACGTGAAAAATGGCCCTTCCTGTACATAGATAAAAAGAATAAACGGACTCAATGTCCGTTTATGTGTCAAAAGAAGCGTTTTCCGTCATAAATGATCGTCTCGCATACCTCGGAAATTTTCGGGACTCGAGTAAATAAAGAAAATCACGGCTCTGAGAATGGTTGGCGCGGGTGGCCGACACGTGTTAACCAGGTGCCACTACCCAAATAACGCCGAATAACGAAAGTTTTTCGCTGATGATTCCGAAGGTTTCTCAGCGTCGCGCTAACTGGGCCCGGATTTTAAAACAACTCAAGAAAGTTTCGCCGCTAATCAAGATCGCAGCTCTAACAGTGCGCTAATTACTGTTCTTTCTCGGAAAGTCACGTAAAAATAAACTTTTTACTCGGCACGAATTTGTAATTTAATTTCGCGCGTGGGACTTCAGCTCCAAGGGTTTTTATAAGTGGACTTTGAGAGTTTGTTGGACTTTTAGGAATTTTCATGATGAAAAATAATGAAACATTCCTGAGATTTTCCAGATTTCCCATTGACACGAAAACTCCGCAAAATTCTTCCACGGTATGAAAACATCGATCGAAATTCCTCCAGCTGCATGAAAGTCGAATGAATCAAACGTTCCAAAATGTACAAACTTCACGTGTAACAAAATCCTTAACTCTTGCATTCGCTCTTTTGGCTACAAAGGGATGAAAGAATGTGATAAAATGTGCGGGAGGAAAGTCCTTTGAAAAGGAATGCAGCTGCTATTGAAATGTCTATCAAAAAGTGACAGAAGTAACGCTGAAGAGTGTTTGTGCAGTAACGAATCGGGCGCGTGGCGATCGAGACCGGAAATGCTTGTTTTCATCAGCGCGCGGGGAAATTTGATAGGGTGCTTTGTGTGTCCAATGTAACTTGAAGATGTCAATCGAACTCTTTGCGAGCATCGATGTGTTCGTGATTATTTTCATCGCTTTATACAATATTAGAGATGTTTGATTAATCAATTTATCGAAAATCAAATTAATCAGGAATCTGATTAATTAATCGCGATTTAATTTTTTTTTATCCAGTTACTCACACTCTGGGGGGGGGGGGGGGTAAAAAATATCCATTTTTTTCCTGTGTCCCTATTGTTTCTCGCCCTCTTCTCCAGCGTCCCTTTTTTTGTCAAGACTTCTAAGATTATATATTATGTATTATATTTTGAATATTTTGTCTTATGAGATTTGCATATTCCTCTTGAGAACATTTTCGAAAATTTTAAGTACATTGGAAAATTTTGAAGACTGAAAAAAATGAAAATTTTTGAATTTTTGAGGATTTAATAAATTTTTTAGACGTGTGAAATTTCACAAGTATATTGAGAAATTTGAAAATTCTCGAAATTTTGGTAATTTTGACAAATTGCAAGACTGAAAATAATAAAAACGTTCAAAATGTTGAGAATTGTGTAAATTTTGAGGAGTCATGAAAATTCTAGGAATTTTGAAATTATCAAGAACTTCGAAAAATTTAAAAATTTCCAAATTTGTGACGACCGTTAAAATTTTGAATACTTCAAGAATTGTGAAAATTTCAAAAATTTTGAAAATTTTAGGAACACTGCAAATTTTGAGAATTTTAGATAAATTTGAACATACTGAGAACTCCCAACATTTTGAATATTTTTAAAATAAAAAATTTTGTGAATACTCCGAGAATTTCAAAAATTGTGAGAACTTCACGAATCTTGAAATATCACAAAATTTCAAAATTTCAGAGAATTTTGTTAATATTCAACATTCAAAAAATCGAAAAAAATCCTTAATTTCGCGAAAACTTCTAAACATGTCCAAATTCGAAAATTTTTAAACATCGCCAAAATCTCAGCCATTTTGACAACAAGAAATTTCGAAAATTTCAGTTATTCGAAATATTTCGTCGTAACTCACAAAAATTTCATACTTCCAAAAAATTTGGGCGCTACACTGAAAAAAATCGTGTCAGTCAGTACAACTTCATTTTTTCAATTAGAAAACGATAAAAGTTGAAGCAACGGAAATTTTCGTTGGTTCCAACTGAAAAATTCCGTTGTTCTAATAGAAATTTATCATAGAGGCAATTAATAAAATAGTTTCATTCATCGGCGCCAACTTTTTCGTTCAGTGGGAACAATTGAAATATCCGTCAGCCGGACTGAGAATTCCAATCATAACCAATCCAACTGAAAATTCAGTTGGACGTGACGAAACTGACAGACATTTTTCTCAGTGTAAAATCTGTCAGGAGTCTCACGTTCAATTCCTGACAAATTTTCATCCCACCCCCGTCAAGCAAATGCAATTTCCGAAAGCTGTCAGAACACCGTCGCACGCATGCCAAAACCCTTTGACAAGAATCGCAATACCTCCCGAAAAGTCCGCGAAAGGGGGAAAGCAGCGGGCGCGTGCGAGGAACTAGGTGCCAGGTGTTGATTACGCGTCGATTTGTCGCGACTGAAATTGGGCGTGCGCCGACGACGAGCCGGCTCGGATCGAAACGTCGCTGTTGCCAGGGCGCAGAAGAAGGCGCTTCTCCCGTGCATGCACGGGGAAATAATGTCAGCTGCCTCCTGTCCTTCTCGCCGCTCAACGTGCAACCCAGACGCCATTGTTCGATTAACAATACTAAAGCAAACCACTCACAATATCCCATTCATTTCACCCACCCACTTTATTATCCGCGCACCCAAGAACACCAAGTGCTGCTGGAGACGCCGCTCTTCCGTCTAACCTTTTGCCGGCGCGAGACCAATGCGGTGCCGAAAGCCCTTGATATCAATCGCTGTCGAGTGATTTCCAGCGATTGTAATGAGGCCCCGAGCTTCAAATGAGGCAGTAATTATACGATCGAAAATCGCGCGTGTTTAGAAATACGTTTTTTGCGGTTTTTGCACATAGGTCTGTCCTCTCTGAATCAAAATCTCTCAGTTACGCGTACTCAAACCCACTCCCCAAAACAAAATTCATCTTCCCGTCAAACTAAGAAGACCTCGCTCGATACAATTTTTTCCCTGCCAAAAAAAACTCTCCGCAACCTAAGTGCTTTTTTTTTGTCGATCGGTCATCGAGCTCGTCATGCATTGAGCGGGCGAAATCGCCCGGCTTTCCACGATTCAGCAATAAAGGCCATTTGTGCCATTTGGGCTGTTGAGATCGTAAACAATGTGGGGTTTCGCCCTTAACGAAGGGCATTGTCGCTGACCAATGGTCAGCGACGTATTACGCGCAACGTGGGAAAAGGACCAGCGCGAGAGATCCACGTTTCGGGGCACCGAAGTCGATTTTCCCCGGATCGCAGGTGACGCAAATGGTCTTTGGCTTATTGTGGGCCCGAAACCTAGGCCGTCTTTTTCGGTCGTCACTTTATATCTTGGGCTTTTCGGGCCTGCTCAGCCAAGAGGAAGGCCGAAGGTGCAAGAGCCGGTGCAACCTGTCTTTTCTCATTCTGGAACTTCTTCCCTTCGAGTAGATGGCACGTGGCAGGTTCTCGAGTGGGGATGGATTTTCGATCAGGTCGGCTCGTATACATGTTATGGGGATATATGAGTCAGTTATAGTGAAATTTGCACTCAAGTTTGCTTTGCAGGATTTTCACTTGATGATTATACTTTAGAGAGGACAAAGACAATGAAGCTGGGTGAAGAAAAAAATTGAAAGATGAAAAAAAAATTATTGCAATTTCATATTTTAACGTGTACGATTGATAAATTTAAAATGAATCTCTCGAGAACTACGAAAGGTCTCATTTGACTTACCATATTTTGCGTCAAATCTAATGACAGATCTATAATATACGCAGACTAGAGGGCTTCGCCCCCTCTAGTATTGCGGGCCAACCCCCAATCAGATTATCATGTATTGTTGATCAAGTAATTTCGACTAATGAGTTCCTCCGGACATTAGTACCAACGTTTTGTCCGTACGAAACGTATACAGTAATTATTGCGAATCACTGGGAATTAACGAATCATCATTGGAAATTGATGGAAATCAATGAAATCTGAAAAGAATTGATAAGAGTCGATGGGAATCAATGAGAATTTATAGGAATTGATAGGGGTCAATGGCAATCAATGATAATTGATGGGAATTGATAGGAATCAGAGCGACTTGATATAAGGATTCAATGAGAATTCATGGGAATTATTGACAGTCGACAATGGGAATTGATAGGAATCAATGACAATCGAAAGGGATTGATGGAAATCGATGGGAGTTCATGGGAATCTAAAGAAATTGATGGGAATCAATATAAATTGATAGGAATTGATGGGAGTCGAAGGAAATTGATGGAAATCAATATAAATCAGTGCGAATTGATACGAATCAATGGGAATTCATAGGAATTAATAATAATCGATATAAGTTTATGAGAATTAATGGTGACTGATGAGAAAATCTGAAGAAATCAAAAGAAATTGATAATAATCTAAAGGAATTGATGGGAGTCAATGGAAGTCAATAGTGATGGGAATCAATAGTGATGATGGGAGCCAATGGGAATCAATATGGATTGATAGTAATCACTATAGGAATTGATAATTCATAACAATCGGTAGGAATTGATCATAATCGATTGAAGAATTGATAGGAATCTAAAGAAGTCAATGAGAATCGATGGTCATTGATAAGAATTGATGAGTATCAACGGAAATTGGTAAGAATAAATATAAACTGGTGGGAATCCATGGGAATCGATGGGAATTGAAGGAAATCGACGGGAATTGATGGGAATCGGCGGAAATTTATGCGAGTTCATGGGAATCGATAGGAGTTGATGAAAATCTATGGGAACAGAGTCATTGCATGAAAAATAAAAACCCCTGAAAACCTTTTAATTTAATCTGAAGGTAAAAAAATGATGTACAAAAATTTGTTTACATTCCAAAAGTTCACCCCGACGTAATGATATCAAATTGAAAAGAAGGTATATTTCAAACGTCCCAAAACGCCCGCCACGCTTCGTGACGTCATTAGCCACGTTCTGAGCAGCTTTTGGCACAGACACTTATGTATAAAAAGCTGCACAGAACGTGGCTAATGACATCACATAACGTGGCGGGCGTTTCGGGACGTTAAAAATGCGGGCTGATTTTTACGTTTTTCAACATTAAATTATTGTCAATTTAGCAATAAAAGATCAGTATCTCTAATGCTGTCATAATTTTTATAGTCTAATCTCTAGAATTCAATGAAAAAAAAGGTATGTTGAAAAATATGCAATCACTCTATTGATGAAAATCGAAGAGAATTGATGGTAAATTTACGGACGTGGCAGCGAGGGCAGGTGGGGGGGGGGGAGGTAGCCACATGTTTTTTCATAATATCCGAAGATAATCGTACTAATTCCTTTTTCCATGGAAACTCTATCGAACCCCAAAACCATTCGCGACCACCAAGACTCCGGTCCCTAGACTCCGACGACATAATTATTTCGAAAGGCATCTATCGCATTTGCGAAACGTGATGCTCAAGAAAGATCATCTCTCCTTGAGCCGCATCCCTCGAAACCCAGCGGGCGTCCGAAAAGCATGTACCCCAGAGGCCCTATACTTATCCCCACCGAAGACCCAAAGAGCCACGCGCCACCGCTTTATGGTCTTCCCGTTATTAACATCCCGTTCTCTCGTCTTGAGCCACCGAAATCCCCAACATCTGTCAGAGCCTTCTTTTTCGCCATCATTCCCGCTTCGGAAACCTCCTCCGAAGCGAATTTCGCACCTTTACCGGGCCGTTTATTGCAATAACCAATGAATTATTTTGGGCTAATTGCAAAGATTCGAAGATAAGAGAATTGGGAAGGGGGGTGGGGGGAGGTGGAAATGGGCCAAAGTACTGAAAATTCCGAGGGTCAGCGGCAGACTGGTCTGGCTCGGCAGGAAAGTTATGTTGCATTCGGCGACGATATTCGGAGCATCTGCTCGTTTTCAGCAGGTGGCCATTTATCCGTTTTACATTATCCTTCTCTCGCGTCATCTCCGAGAGTCGATGTTTTTTATTTTCTCCTCTTTGGAAAGCGAGCCACGCGACTGGCAGGCGCTTTATTGCCACCTCGGAGGCAGCGTTTAATATCCCCGCGAAAGGAGCAGCCTGCCTCTGTCTTAATTAAGACTGGGTTGTGGCGGAGGGACGATGGGCTGGGGGAACACGATTTTTCGGCGACAGAATTAACGCGGATGGAATGAATCGAAAATTACGTAATTTTCGGAAAAGTATAGTGAGTGAAGTATGTATATATTTCATGAAATTATTTTTCATTCACGATTCTGCAGAGAAAAAATTCTCTCGTGAAATTTCAGCTGTGGAAAACGTATCTGATTAAAGTCGAAATTGAGTACGAAGGAGGAAACTCATTATCAGAGAGGGCGCAATTAATCTGGCGCTGAGGAAATATTTAATCGAGCGGCTCCGTCAGCTGAAGGCACTTACAAAGATTTGAATGCCAAACGCTGTAGACTTTCCAACCGATTTTTGCCATTCAGCACGTCAATCCTTTCGGAAGTTCTTCATTGTGACCCTTTCATCCGGCAGACGTTTGGCTCGCGCCAGTTGTCTCTTTCACAAGGGCGTCCTTATTTGCGAGTTTTTTTTCTCGGAGACGAATGCTCATTATCACTGCTCTAATTTGTATGAATTTTTAGTTGATTTTACAGGGAACCTTTATGATAAAGGGAAAACTGAAGTGAACCACTTTTAACCATTGCTGGAAAAAGGGTGACACTTGAAACTATGAAGCTTATTATTATACAGTGTCCCAAAGTCAACGTAACAATGGAAAACAATAGATTCCCATAAAACTGAGACTATTTTTCCTACGCCATTTTCCATAATTCATAAAATGGATGGAGTTTTCAAAACTCCATCCATTTTCTTTAAATGCAAGTGTTGCATATTTTAGAATTTACATTAGTTTTACAAATTCCGTGAAGTATGATACATTTTATTAATTTCGGGAAATTTTCAACATTTTTGAATAGCCGCAAATTTTGTTCAATTCTGCAACAATGTGGAATTTTCGATATTTTCAAAAAAAAGCAAATTCTGGAAAGAATTTAAGAACCTTGAAATTTTTTAAATTCGGGAAATTCTTGGATATGTGCGAATTTTTGAGAATTTCTGTCAAGTTCGAAATTTAGCAACATTGTGCAAAAAACGTTTTTTAAAATAATATTTCAAGAATTAACAATGTTTTAATAGCTGACAATTTTTTGCAATTTTTATTTTTTCACAGAATCGAAAATTTTTTCAAATTTTGGAGAAATACAAAATTTCCGGAATTTGGAAGTAAATTTGATGATTTTCAAATTTTGCCAACATGACTTACTTTTTTCATTTTTGCTGTAAAATTGTACCTACATTTTTCAATTCAGCAGATTTTCAAGGAAATTTGAAAATTTACAATTTGAAATAATTTTGAAAATGTTTACGAAGTCTGGAAAATTCTAATATTTTTAGAAATATTTCACAGTTTCACGATTTTGTGGAAATTGCGAATTTTTTGCATTTAAAAAATTTTCTTGGATTCGAAATTTGATCAATCATGAATAAAAAAAAAAAAAAAATGAAACATCGAATCCTTTCAAACTTCTTTGAATATTTTTGGATATCAAATTTTTGGGATGCGTGAAATTGTTCAATTTTCCTGAAACATAAAATTACAAGAAACCTCAAATTCCCAAAAAGGTTCGAATTTTTGTAAAAATTCAAAAATTTCTAAATTCAGCAAAAATTGCACATTTATCGTCTCACATTTCGCAAAAACTTTACGTCTTCCGAATTTCAATATTCTTCAAACGTACAAATTTTTTGATATCAGCAAAACACCAAAAATTTTCCCAAATTCAAGAAATCCCAGAATTCTAAAACATCTGTAAATCAACTGATGTAAATTTAGAAAATGATCAACATCCAATCTTAGTTCATTTCGCAAATTTTCGAAAATGGACAGGGAAAATCGTCTTCAAATTCTAGAATTTCATGAGGAATCTATCATTTTCCATTGTTACGGTAACTTTTGCTCACTTTACTTATACTAGATTGCAAAAAGCCTTAAAAGATTTTCAAAATTCCTCTTGCAGTTTTTCCATTCTCATCAGGCATCTTAAAAGTTTTCTGAAAAATTATAAGCCGACCTTATAACTTATCCAAAAACCTTCAAGGCGACTTTACAAGATTCATATGAAAAGTGTGTTTAAATTTAATTAGATGTTAAAAAAATGACGCCTCCCGTTAACAAAAAAACTCCAAAAAAAGTTCTTCGCACGATATCAACCACGCTCACAAAAAAAAAAATCAAAGACACGCTCATAATGCACAATTAAAACCCCCAAATCACTAAATAATCACCCACAAACTCCAAACTAAAACTTGCTCGACTTAACTTGTTTATCGCAGCGTCGCAATTTATCCAAGCACAATGAAACGTCCCCGAACAACGCGGAGGGACGATTAAGGAACCTCAAACAGACTCTCCGCAAGGGGTTCGGACGGAGCGCGGAGTCCCCGGGGGTAAGTTCGACAAAGGGGTTAATCCCGCACATTACGCCTCCGCGAACAAGTGCCACGATTCCCAGTGCTCGTCGCTCGCATAAACCAACCTACCCCGATGAGTTATGACGTTTCAAACGCCCGCGTTTTGTACTCCCGCGACTTCAACCCTTCGATAGCGAAGGAAAAAAACGTCGAAAAAACGCGATCGACAAAGCCGCTAAAATAGGGTCGGTCCAGCGCGGAGTTTTGACGTTTGTCATTCGCTTTTGTCCAACTTTTTTTTCCTCGGCCTCGTTTTTCTTTCAGGACCAACTTTCGACGCACTGATTTTTGCCGCAAAAAAAAGGATGTTTTTCCTCCCTCGGCTCGCAGTTTTTTTCAATGCCTCGACCCTGACATTCAAAGCCATCGAGCTCAATTAAAGGAGGAATTAATCGCGAGCGGGGATGAAACGCGATTTCCATTTCGCCGAGGGAACGTCGAGTTTCCCTTTTGAAAAAAAGGGAAGCTCTCATTACCGGGGAATACGTTGAGCTTGGGCGAGTTTAAATTATTGTGGAAATTCCATGATGGGAGGGATTCTCGCAGAATGTTTTGATTAACGAGGTTTTTTCTCTGTTATCAATTTCTGATAGTAAGGTTTACTTGGTCGTTATGTTTTTTGGAAATGGAAATTTGAAATATTGAAAAAAACTAGGAAGTAAGTCACTTTAGGCGATTCCGAACATAGTGCAAATAGCCCGTTTGACGTGGGGCCAAATCGAACGCATCGGGGATTCCTGGCAGAAAGGTGCCCGAGCCTACATAGGTGGGTTAAGAGTGTTACGGACGGGACCTTTTCCAATTGACGTCATAGACGCACTCTTTCATCCGTCTTTTTTCGGCTTTTCCGTGCGCCTCTTTCTCTATTTATCACTCCGCGAGCGTTAATAATACGGTGCGACGGGGTAACTTTAGGACTCCTCGTTGCGGCAACTCGGCGCACCGGGAATAGACGCGCGCTGAATTAACTCGCCCCGACGCCCTAGTACGAGACACCGGACATTCCGTTTAGCCGCTTTTCGCGTTTTCGCGGTGTCCACGTCGATTCAACGAGTTTTTCGTGCACGGGAAAATCAATGGGGAGTTTTGACGGACGATAAATTCTAAGTAGGTTCTACATTGAGGCGGCCCTCGAAGGGAGAACGCAGAAAAAATTTTCATCTATAAAAATGTCTTGGACGCCTTCAAAAAAATAGGGTTCTTACATTTTTTCGAACTTCAAATTTTAGAATTTACAAATTTTACGGTTCCTTCAATTTTAATATTTTAACAGTTTTGCTTTTTTCATCTTTGTATAATTATATGTGGGATTTTTATTTTTGCATTGCAATTATGAAATTATTAGGTCACTGAATCATCAGTTTGCAATGTTTTCATTTTTTGCTGAAATTAGAAATGTTGAGTTTTGTTCCAATTTCAATACGTATTCAGTAGGTACATTGAATTTTGAGATAACAACATTTTTTTTGTACATTCTGAAGTACGTGTCGATACAGAAATTTTACTATCTCAATTTCAACTTGTGAAAGCTATTAAATTATAATTTTCAAGTTTTTGCACTAACTTACGGAATTTGAAAACCTTGAATCACGAATGTATTGGCAAATAAAACTTCTGTATTTTTTAATCTCTAATTGTTTGATTATAACATTTAAAAGTCTTGAAATTTTCAATTTCCATTATATTTTTATTCGAATGCATCGATTTAAAAAATCAAATCATGCAGTTTTCAAGTCATCAAATTATCGAATTTTATCATTTTCTATTCGCTGAGATTTTTGCCCAACTTTCCAAGTTTATACTAAATTACTGAAACTTCAAAGTTTGAAATATTCAATTTTTCAGGCTTCGAAACCAAAACGTGTTATTCCCAACATATATGCACATTAAAATTTTTAAATTTTTTCAACACAATTTTCAGTCACCAAAAGTTTTACGTGAATATAAATTTTTAAAATCGAGATAATTAGATTTCAGACAATTTTAAGTTTCCCCTAATTTGTCCTTACATTTTTTAATTTGGAACTTTTTATTCTCAAAATTCAAGTTAAATCACCTGAATTTCAAAATTTTAAATACAGCTGAATCCTCCATATTTCAAGGTACAAATTTTCCGAATTTCCTCAAATTTGTCCTACAATATGCCAATTTGGAAATTCCTTTAAATTACTCAAAATCAAATCCTGCAAATTTCAACGTACACATTTTGAATATTTTCATTATAATTTTAAATTTCTACTAATCTTACTAACCAAAATTTTTTATTTCATTGTGAAATTCGGACGGTGTCCCCCCCCCCCCCTCACGTGCGCCCCTGGACCCTCAAATTGAGCCCTCCAAAGCTGTCAAATGAAAGCTTGAATTTCGGAAGATATCACATATTAATTGAAAATCAGGTCATTACTTCCATTTTTTTGAAGCTTATATACCAGCTTCCAGATACAATGTAAATCAGCGTTTGAAATAGAAATTACCCATGCCTAGACTATATTCATTTTTCCATGCAGAAGAAAAGTAATTTTCCAACTGATTACAAACGAGATAAATTTCTTCGGGCGATTTCGCTGGATCGAGAAGCTGGGCATTGTGGGGACGCGCAGCGAGGGCAACGGCCTGGAATATTGATCAGGAAAGCATCTCGCGTAAAATACGCGCGGCGTATGATGTACACGTTATGTACTGACAAGATTTATTTTTCCTCGAGTTCGCGAGAAGCCCGCTTTTTTGGCAGCCACTCCTTTCCACGTCTTTTCCTCGTGAATGTTTCAGGAGGATTGAAATGTTTCGCGGCTGCGAAAATAATCCGGCACAGACTTTTATCGTTTTTGTTTTTTTCAGATCCGGTGGTCCGTGGATTGTGAAACATGGAAAGAAGATGCACTTTCTTCGCACGTTTGAGGAGAGAATTTCTAAATTGAAAAATTATGAACTTTAAAAGTCAGTCTCCATTAATTTTGCGAATTTCGGAAAATAACTCAGCAAAAATCATCTACGAATTTCATGGGAAATCGATGGTTTTCCGTTGTTACGGTGACTTTGGGACACCTTGTACCTCTCTCTAGGTTCCTTAAAAACAAATATAAAACGGTTTCAAGACCAGCGCAGGTTTTGAAAATTCTATTTTATTCTATCTATAACCTTCCCCGTGCTACTTTGAGTTTCGATCTTTTCCGAGTTCCCTCACAATCAACCTTAAAGTCGGTACAAAACCCAAGGTGGATCTTCAAGGAGCGTGACAATCTAACCTGCGTTGCGCCACCCGTTTTTTCATCACCTGAACACGGCATGTGTTCCCGATTGTGGGGTAAACGTAAGGTCCTTCGAGCTTTTCTTGGGGGTCGCATTCATCCCTCGATTCATAAAAACGAGGAGATTGCACAATGAACAGGGTCTCCTTTTAGCAAGATGCAGTCAAGGAAAAGCATCTTTTCAGGGCTTCTGGCACCAGCCGACTTTCTGAAAAGGCACGTACGCGCTCGGCAAACGAAATAAAAAACAAGCGACTCGCGGGGCGCGTGTTTTTTCGAAACCGAAGCAACGGAGGATATGCCGAAAAAAGACTTTTATGAAAGTCATGAAACTTTTTACACAATATAATACGGATTTTCATGACTTACTCGATTATCATCGTTCATTACAACGGTACATAAATACACGTTTTTATGTCAACTTTGTCATTCATAAATAGTTCTGTTGTATGCTCATTAATCATACAATTATTACGGAATTTCGTTTAAAATTTATCGGAATCGTGCATCCGAGAATATGGATCAAATTCTCGGTTTTACGTGATTCCACGGATTTAATTATCAAAACAGTTAAAACATATTAAAAATTTTCGTGGATTTCGTGAATTTTAGAAATAAATATTTATGAAAGAATTTTGGAAATTATAAAAATGTCAATCAACTCGCCATCAGCGGTAATAATTAATATTTACCGAAAATTTCCCTCATTTCAAAAGTATTTTAATTATAATGACGTCATTTTATTTTTAAATATCCTAGAAATATTCATTTATTCCATAAAATTCGCGAAACCAATAAAAATTTTCGTCCTTAGTCTTTTTTGACGTCAGTTTTATAATCTGTAGAACCTCTATAAAATAAATTCAACCTCGGGGGGGGGGGGGGGGGGGGGGGGGCGAAACCCTCTCATACGAAAAAAAAAAAAAAAATAAAAACAAAATCATCAAAATCTACCCCTAATGTCTATCATCTATGAATAAAAAAACCTCAACTGAAAAGCCCAAGCATTCGCAAAATTGAATTTCGTAAATGCAACGAAGTAACATTTTGTTGCTCCAATATACTTAAAATCATACAATCTTTCCCTTGAGTACCTAGTAAAACCAGCTGTTATCTCTATCGTTGCTTGCTATCTTGCGATCCAAATAATCAATAAATAAAATCTTCGGGAAACGCGATAATATCGCAACTCGAGCGCGCATTTGGCCAAGACCCATACCTCCGTAGTTTCGAGCTCAAAAATCTTTGCAACAATGGCGAAGCCCGGCTAAGGCACTTGGCCAGATTTCAAAGAACAGACGCGCAGAATTGCATTTCCAGAGAGTCTTTAAACCCCGGGAGAGCTTCGTGCGTTACAAAAGTGCGCTTTTTCCATCTCCTGCTTTACCCAGACATTATGAATGAATGTAAATGTGGCAGAAAGAATTCTGGGGGCGGGGGGGGGGGGGGGGGGGGGGGGTTTTTGCATTTTTAAAAAAAAAAAAAAAAAACAAAAATTTCCACAATTTTATTGTTCAGAATTTACAAAGTTTTAGACAGATTCTAATCATTTTCGAAAATTCTTCGAGATTTTCGAAAATGTGCGTCAATTTTTAATATAAATCATGTACATGAAATTCATGATAAGACACATTAAAATCATTATAAAAGTTGTAAAACAAATAAAGCTTAATTTCGCAAATAAAAAATACAATATTTTTCAAGGGTTCCAAATGCAACTCCAGCTTCGAAAATATGACTAAAATCTGTGAAAAAAGTGCTTTTGTGCTTTTTTACTTTCTACACTCTGAAGATTTGTGGAAATAAAAGGAGAGGAAATTTTGCCGAAAAATCAGGTAGTGGAAATAGGATGTTCGATTCAAATCGAAGAAGAAAACGTGAGATCGTTAATCATGGGGCAAACGATATCGAGAGCAGTTGGCCCGTGACTTTTTCGGGGCATTGAAAAATTCTCGGTCGAAGTCGGTCTGCGCTCCGAGACGCTGCTCTGCCATATGACAATAACATCTGCGCGGGAGCGGCCACGTCCAATTTCTCGGACAGATCTAATGTTTCGAAAGGTTCATTCGCCTCTGAAACTCCTTTTTTTCCCTTTGAACCCGGTCCCGCCGAGTCATTTCACTTTTTACACCAAGATTGCTCAACGATTCACGGTCTTTAGGTGGAATGGATTGTCCGGCTTTGACGATTTACCGCTGGGACGTTGCGAAAGGGTGTCGGGAAATTCGGAAAAAATACAAGGAAAGTCCATTTTGAATAATGGAGATCAACATTCGTTCTGGTTTTCTTACTAACCAGATAGTGGTCATAAGAGAAAGCGGAAAATTTGCCGGGTGGCGACTGTAGAGGCGGCGAACTTGGAAACAAACAGAAGAAAATCTCAGAAACCACAAATTTGGAGGTGTAAATTGAAAAATTATTTTTTCAAAAATTTCGAATTTTAGTTTCTGAATCATTATGTCTCGAAGTACATAATATTTTCAATTTTTCGAATCTGAAACTCGGAGTATTTGGATTTTGGAATTCTGAGAATTTATCAATCATATTACGTAATTATTTACAATAAATTACAATAAAAAATATATCAATATATCAATAATTAAATTCGAAGAGTAAATATATCAATACGTTAATCAAATTTACCAAAATTGAATATAAATTTGTAAATTCGAAAAAATTCCATTGCAGACCAAAAAATTCCGAAACACGACTCCCACACAATTTTGCACAAAATTTACTGTATGAAAATTTCAACAACCTTCTTGTTAAAAGCGAGTAAAAAATTTGAAGGTACATCGTACCTTGAAAACAGAGTCTTTACTTCAAGATCCATTCCCTATTGTTCCTTAAGCATCTTGCGAGCAGATTTTTTCCAGAAAACTCGAAAAGAATGAAATTGCAATAATGCCAACCAGATTCGATTCGAAAAAGCACATGTGAGAAAAAATGACCTTGTGAAGTTTTTTTTTTCGAGAACATCTTTCGGAAAAAGCGAACAAAGAAATGAAAGAGTCGTGACTCCGCAATCTGTCGGGGTAATAAAACCGCGGGAGCAGGTAAATTACGAATCCGACGAACAGGGCGCAAGTGTTTGACACATGGCGGGACCCGGTGCTTCTTTTTCGAAGATGAAAATATATAGTACGGTCGAGACGCGAATCGTGCTCGCGTAATGAAAAACGCAATGTTCGTGACTTGGGTTGTTAATGGCGTTATTCCGAAGAAGAGCATAAAAAAAGTTGATCAGGTATGTGAATGACTAAATTAAATGAAAGATATTCTCAATTATTCCACACACACTCTTATTTTTATTTAGTTCAAATTCGAATTAGTCATCGTTTTTTTAAATTCTTAAATACTTAGTCGTTTACAGCAGATTACTCTCGACAGTAGTCGAATTTCACTATTTTTTAGTCATATTCTGACTCATAAAAATGAGTGAAATCATTGGACTCCGAGTTAGTCAATGATTGAATATTGGAATTAGTCATTGTAGCCTTTGACTGCTGAAATAGTCATTTTTCATCAAATGAATATTTATAGAATAGTAAAATTTCACAATATAATTGACTATTTCAAGTAATAAAATTGTGCTACATAAATTAGTCAAATAATGAATTTATTTGTTAAATTTAATTTTTGACTTTTAATGTTTTAATCAATCAAATTTTAATTTTGGTGAAAAAATATTGAGGAAAATTACTTTAAAATTCGCGAATCACAGCGAAAACACAGAAATTATCCGAAAACCAATAAAAATTATAAGGAAAAAAATATCTGTCGATACCCTAATTTTTGATATTAGTATAATTAATTTATAATGTATTGATACATTTATAAATAGACTGCAGAATTTTTCTCATTTTTATTGTATCTTCATTGTGTACTTAATGTCATTTCAGAATTGCTGAATTTAATTACTTAATTGTCGATTCGATAATGTTTTATAGGATCCAAAATGGGACATAACAAATTTTCATGTACAGAAATTTTTAAATTAAAGTTCCTCGCAAATTTTAGCACAACTTAATCATCATCAGATGTCGCTCAAGCCCTTGGCGAAATTCAAAGAATCTTAGCCGCCGCCGATAACTCAGAGACTGACAATAATTATTGCAAATTTTATGGAAAATGCAACAATTTTCATTAATTCAGATAATAACTGTAATGTTCGGAGTAAAGTTCGATGACTTTCATTTTATTTTATGTTTACTCCAACGAACATAAAAAAGCAGGAAAAATTATCGAAAAATAGAATGGTATATTGTTTTCTTGAATTATTCCAGAAAATTTGTAAAATATATTTATAAGATTCAATTATATTGATATTTAAAATAATATATCACGAAAATATAAAAAATATAATTACTGAATTTAATTCATTATCAAAAATGGAATGTCAAATTTTACACCTGATAATTGAATTTTCATAATTTTGAATTCTGACATTTTGAAAATTTGAGCAATTCAGACTTTAAGAAATTGAAGTACATAATTATAATAAGAATGAATAAAAACCTCGAGTTTCCACATTTCCGAAGATATAAATATTTAATTTTAAATCTTTTGTTAGACAATACTTGTTTAACAAGTCAGTCTCAAGATTTGTTAAATAAATAAATTCTATAAAATCCAGATTCTAGTTCTTAACTTTCTTAGATCCACGACATCTTAAGTAATTCAAAAAATGAAAATTCCACATCTGAAAAATGCAAAAATCCAAAATATCTCGTAAAAATAACGATTCAAATGTTTGAATTCGAAAAATTACGAATTTGTTAAATCCATCACAATTCAATAAATTTTGAGTTTATAAATCAACCTTCCAGATCGTCAAAATTTGGAACATATGCAAACCAAAAATTGACAAAATGTGTACGTAGAAAAAATAATACATAAAAAACCTTAGATTCACGAGATTCCCAACAAACTCAAAAATTTTGATACCTAAAAATTTCGGAAATTCCCCAACATTGAACTTCTAAATTTCCGAATAATTCTCAACGAGAAAAAATTTCTGTCACTCATGTTTTATTTTTTTCGGCTGAAAAAGTAAAAAAGTCAAAAATAATAAAAATAATAATAAATAAGGAACTAGGAAATTAGCTATATTTCAAAAAATATATAAACATGTAAAAAGCTGCAAACTTTATCATTTTAATCGAAATTTCAAAGCATCAGGCATTCAAAATTCCCGAATTTTTATATACGTTTATAGAATTAGATACGTACGTTCCTAGTGATTCTAGTTTTTATAAAAACCTTATAAAGAATTTTTATGGAAATTTTTATAAGGTCGGTTTTATAGAAGTTTTATAAAATTTGCATTTTTTATAAAGTGCTTTTATAAAAGTTTTATAAAAAAAAACTTTTTTTATACGAATTTTTTTTCAACATTTTTAAAAATGAGCAAAAATTTTTCTAACCTTTTTTGGATCATTTTGCTAATGTATATACCATTTTTCATAAGTTTATGAGGCTCTAGCTCAAATTTCGTTTCGAAAGAAA
>JAPYZK010000615.1:0-47943 GCA_030522785.1 Platygaster equestris
AATTATCGCAGCATGTTTTGGCTTTGTCGCGAGCACTGATAAAACTGTTAAAAACTCGCTTAAGTTCAAGGCTTTTATACGTTTTCACTTTTCATCGACGAAGGAACTGACGTTCATAGCTTCAAAATAGCTGACATCGATAATTATTCAAATATGTTCTTAACTACTGCTTCTGATATAACTCACGTGTCGAATTCGTTTGATTTCCCGCTCAGTACTCGTTCCGAAATTATTCCATTTGATAATCATTTTTGTCTAAAGAATGAGTAAACGAATACATCACTGGAGTCGCAATAAATATACTAAAAATAGAAACAATAATTAATTGTCGATTTTGTCATTACCGTAAGGTAACTACAAGATGCGCATTTCGTCTCTTGACTGAATTACTCTAGCGACGCGTAGCAATTACCAAATTTATATCGAAATTGTAGACATTTATAAATAAACTTACTCGCCGAATGTTCTTCAATAAAAATAGTCCCAATTACAAAACAGGTCTACAAATCGTAATTTGTGTAATAGCGTTCGCAACCAAAAATTTTCCACCCACTCAATAGTTCAAAAATGAGTCAAAAAGAAGTGTAGTTTTGTCGAAACATTTTTTTTGCAGTCCGAATATTTTCCATAAAAATCCGCCCATTCGAGTCGAAGCCCCATCCGCCACCCACCACCCAACACGCGATCCGAACAACCCAACCCCGATGTTTACAGACGTAAATCGACGTAATTACAAGCGAAATCATAAACCCCATATACGTCGTGACATGACGTATACCCGGCAAGCGCGGCATCCATCACGCGCTGTCTTGGAACAGCGAGAAGAATCGGTAGTGCTCCTCTTGTCGCAATTAGTCATCTCGTGCCCTCGCCTCCCCTCGGCAACGGTGATCGCCCAAAGACCGACACCCACTTTATCACGATCGCACCGTTAATGGAATCTCGCGAAGCCGGCATTAACGACGCAATCAGTTGCACAGCCTACATTTCCCGGTAATTAGCCGATCGTCAATGAACATTCCTCCGCGATCGCGGGGAAACATTTTCGTACGCAAATGTGGGAAAGACGCGAATTTTGAGAAATCCCGGTTCGTTAGTGTGTCGATCTATTTCTGGCTGCATCCAGTCTCGCCGGATCACACGGCCCAACGGACTGGTCGTAATACGATCGTGCGTAATCACAATATAGATAACTGGGTAACGGGTAGCAAGCATTAAATACAGCCTTCTTCGCGGGCTCTCGGCTCTGCGCGAGGATAACTGATCGTAGGGTCGCTTTTTCATCTTTCTCTGCCGAGTAATTATACCCGGAACATACGTTGTAACGCGGGCGTGAAGGGATGTTTGTGGCTTGCGTAATCAGGGGGAAAGGTGAGGAGAACGAGGTTTGATTGGGAATTATGATGATGGGAGATCGTAGCCCTGATGATTTGAGACCCCACGGGGAACTCGTGATTGGATGATGTATGGAACATATAAAATATTGAAACCGCTCTCCTAAGGTTTCCGTGTAACGGCTACGTGAAAAACCACCCCGGAAAAACCGTGCCCGATAACGCGTGCAATCCCCGCTAAAGAAATGAATGGCGTCCAGCGCATTCCAACGTCTCTATTCGTAACGAGATCCCATCCGAGAAAACGTATGAAGTTATTATATCCTTAATCGTCTCGATAAAGCTTCCCGTTGACGGACCGTTACGGAATGGGCCTGTCGAAAAATGGCCCAGAAATCTGTGCCACTCGCTCGGGACGCAAGAGCTATGCCCGCGATTAACCGCGCGCAGCATCTGATGCGTGCGCACAAAAATGTCCCGGCAGCTTCCGGCCTTCTTGAATTACAATTATGCGCTACAGTTATCGCCGCATCTCGGGGTTATTAATCAATCCGATTGGTTTGCGGAGAAAGGTTGCGAATTACTTAGTTATCCCTTTTACGGGAGTTTAGTATTTTCCTATTCACAGTGAGGACAAGTTTGAGTGATATAGAGAAACTCTAGAACTTAGAAGAATGGGACTAATTTTCCAGAATTTCGGAAAAAAGTTAATAATGGGAGAATCACTTCAAAGAAGTGGAATACTTTTTGTTCTAGTGATACACTAACAATTTTCCGATCCTCATCCGCTTCCGGGTCTGGAATAATCCCCTAACGACAGCGTATTTAGTGCCCTCCGTCATTAACTTTCGCGTGACTGACATCGGATAAATTGAAAGTCTCTTCCATCGAGGGTAATTCCCCCTTTGGCAGGCTGCCGAGAGAAATGGAAAAGCGCTTTTCATATAGAAGTAAATCAGCGCGGTAAAAGTGAGAACGCGCAAAGACTGTTATTTCGCGCCACCTGACAAGAGCGATAGGGTTTTTACGTGTCGCCGAGTGGTGTATTATTGTGATAAACACCGGAAGATCATTCTTCGTGAAATTTTTTTTGTTGGGACTTTATTGGAAACGCCTCCCTTATCGACTTTTCCTGGTTAAAACCCTCAGGGAATGTGTTGACCAAGTCGAGGACGTATTACCATTTTCTCCCTCTAATCTCGAATAGTCTCTGCAATCACGGATGATCCCATTGATCGCAGGACAAAAACCGCTTTCCTCTTGGATGATTATGACTTTGTTGCCGGTGTAATCGTATCGACGCCGCGATTATTGAATACCCCTTATCGCTGTGTGTTCGTATTACGCTTTACACGGCGCGAGCAAATTAATCGACGATTATTTCTTTGCGCCCGAGCATTCCCGTTCCTCGTCCCCGATACAAATAATCCTCGTCTAAAAACTATGCTCGCTCGGGCGAACATCTGTCGTACGTAAATCGCGGTTATAACTCAAATAATCAATTGCTGCCTGGTAGGAATCCCGTGTAACATAAAAATTTGTCTTGTTTGTCATTATCGATTTCAGTCTATTGTCAACGCCTTTTGGGATTCCTTCCCGTAGGAAAACGTTTCGTTGAATTTGTATTGAAACTCAATGGAAATTGAATGGAACGTGTTATATTCCATCAAATGGAAATTCAATAGTAGACAATAGAGATTTGAATAAAAAGAATTTTCATTGGTCGAAACACCAATAAGTCAGTAGAAATCGAATAAAAACCCAATGAATATTCAATGGAAGGTTTTTCTACGGGTTTCGCAAATAATGCGTGCGGAAAGTTGTAAATGACAGTCGTATCAACGTACGAAGAGCTCTTTTATATATTGTACGTATACACTATTCATGTATTCCGTACACAAAGTGTAATTATTTAAAAATGTACACTGAACGAATGATTGGAGGATCTCATACATGATATCAGCTAGCATTGGTCAAGCTCATCATGAAGTTTACATGAATTCCATTTTTTACGCGAGGGTGCTTCATAATTCGCCATGTTTGAATTCAAAAAACGCTTATTTCAATTTTCGCTCGAGAATGCTCCATAATTCGCCATATTAGAGTCCAAAAAACGCTTATGTGAGACCGAACACAAAATTTACAACAATGTAAATGTGAATTTCATCGTCCTAGTTGATAACTGATATGATCTAATTATTGATACGGAATTGTCGATTTTGCGTGCTATTGTCACGCGTTCTGCAGTAATGAGGGACGTTTACGCGGAGCGTTAGGTGGAACGGACCGTTACTTTTCTTAACTTTGTCACTGGAGTGGTGACGGGAACTCGGATGTTTCTACGATTCTGCATAATTTGCAGAGAAAAAGAACGGAAATAACATGCTTGGGCTTTCCGGGTGATTTGTTTTACGGAGACAAAGAGACTCATTGTGAGTCGGACAAGAGGGAAGGTTAAAATTTTTCATAATTCCGTTCTTGATATCTTGACGTTTTTTGAAACTGTTTTTTAATCACTCACGATTTTGTCATAGTATTTGTTTGTTTAGAAAGTTATAAAAATGTTCAAGCTTCATTCATTAGAAAAACAAAAGTTACAAACAACAGACATGCTCATTATCTGTACACTATACGAACATAACCTAAAAAGTTTTCTATTCTCGAGATTATCTTTGCAATGAGTTATCCTTAATAAAACGTGAAACAATCACCCAAAGCAAAACCACAGAAATGATGAGTTATTATCATTGTGAATAATTAAGCTCTGACCCCCTGAAAGCTTCTAATCAGTATGTTCGCCTCAAATTAAACGAGCGAACTTTATGACCCGTTAATTTCATAACGTTGATGAGGATAAAGTAGTTGTTTCAATTCGTACAAATTCACCGCAAACACAAGCGTTCTCTCTCCTCCCCCCCATTTTCATTTCCTCAATTTTTATTTCGAGTTTATCGACTTTTTGCTCTATTTGTTTTTATTTTTCTCAATCTCCTCGACTCTATTATTCCTTTACGATTCTCGGCTGCAGGTGGAAGCGCAAGACCTACAAAACGGACGGTTTATTGGCATTAAAACGCGGCGATTTTCAATGCTGAAAACTTGGAACGCGGAACACAGCGTTCGTAATGCCCGCAAATCGGGCAAACTATACACCTCGCGCGAGAGACAATTAGTTTCGTTTGACTTGGAGCGAGCGCTCCTCGCACGCAGTGGAAAATTTCATCGACGTAACGGCCTTTTTTCCCCGGGGAACGAAATGACACCGCACGCAATTTTCTGATAGTGTCTTGAATTTTCTCCAGAAGTGGAGCGTCTTACGTTTCTCGTTAATTTGTTGCTTCTAGCGATGTGGTAGTAAAGTCGCCTTCAATTGAAGAGCTGACGGTAAAAACCAACGATTTCCATAAGGCGCAGATCATCTAATGCAATGTTTTCAAAATATAAGCCTTATGGGATGTGCTGCATAGCTGGTTTTAACGGTTGGACATTGATGTGTGAAACCATGAAACAATTGTGAACAGAATGATTCTGGTTCATGTCTCGGCAACGTACGAAAGAATGAAAGATTATGAGGTTATGGATGATGACTTCAAAACATCGGAGCCTTCGTAAAATCAGGATTTTCTGGAGATCAGGCTAAAGTCACGCTTTTCTGTAAGTAGTGGGAAAATGTTCGATAATTATCGATAATTGTTGAAGAAAAGATTCATTAGCTGGACTGTGCAATTACTTCAAACTCAACGTTTCAGAAGTTATTACAATCATAAATTTCCAAATTTTCACTTTGAACTCTAATATGATCGATTATTATCGATACTGGCGTTCCAAAATCGATCCTTATCGATACCAGCGTTCCAAAATGAATTATTATCGATACGGCGTTCCAAAATCGAACGCTATCGATCATGACTTTCCTCGATATATTCCACTATATGGATCTCTAGTTTCTATTTATATATCCTTCGCGTCAAAATTCGCAGGCGCCAGATGGGAACGTCCTACAAAAAATTATTCTTTCCACGAAATCAACTTCGCCGCCAATTCCCATCACATCCCCCCTCAAAAAGCCACTTCCATCAATAACGTAAACAACGACTTTCGCGGGGGGTCAATGTTATCTCCCGCGACTTTCAGCGTCGCGTAATACCCGGCATTCCGCGTAGCATTCTACCGCGTCTCAATTCGATCGGCAAACATCGGTCATGCGCGTTCGAACGTGCATCGGCCTGTAAAACCATTTTTCTTACAACGGGCAATGAAAAGTTTTTTCCCAACCGGCCGATACTTACCGACACCGTCCGCGAGAGAACCGGTTGTCCGACTTGACGAAGGTCGCTGACGACTGAAAACGTATAAACAAGCGCCAGATGTTCGGCACTCGAGAATCGCGGAGATGAAAAACGTCCCGATTGCAGCGTCACCGAGGAGCCACGTGCTTCGTAATTATTAATGTTGATTAACGGCGCTTTCGCGAAGGAACAACGACTGGCCCAAGTGCCACAGTCGGCGTTTCCCGTTTGACCCACTGACGTTGTTCCCACTTCCAGGAAGTTAAGGACGTAAATCATTCTTCGAAGCGTAGATGATTGTTTCAAACGTTGGGAGGAACTTTAGGATGACATCGATGGCTGATTTCCTTTTGTTTCGATTTTATTTTATGATTGCAGCGATTGAAGGTTTTGGAGCCTCACATGTATCCAATGTACTTCCAGATATGAAGAATCACTTTTGGTCCGAAGTTATCGATGTACAAAAATGACTCGGACCCATTCGATCTCCAATACCGCAATTTTCTGCTCTCTGTTCCCAGAACTCCAAACCACCAAGTCCAATAACCCCCAACAATTACCCCATTACCCAAAAACCGAAAAACAGAGCAAATTCCTTCCCCAGGTCCCTCACACCCGAAGTGTACCTTACCGGGTATAATGGCCGGTCGTCTAAACTTTACGACGTTATCGACGTGACGGCGCTTTTAAGTATAGCATGCCTAATTGTTTCTCCGACAAGCATTGGGAGAGAAAAATGAAGAAAAAGATTCGCGAGAGAAGAGAGAAAGATCCGTTAGGACAACTGACGCGTTGTTACGTCGGCTACTCTGTTATTGGCCAGGGAAACGAGCTAATGAATGCATCGCCCCCGGCGAAACAATTTCAGGATATACGTACCCCGCGCGTATCATTTACCCCGAGTGGGTCGGCTACCTTGGCGAAAATTAACTACGCGGATGTACTGTTACCGGAATATTAACGCCCCCGAACGACTTCCCTTTCGCCGTTATCGGAAAAAAGGCACCCGCGAACCGCTAAACGGTCCGAATGGCTCGTGCCCCCATTTTGGAGCCGCGCTGTTTTATCACTCTTTCGCGCTGCTATTACGGGATGATGCAAATTTTCCGAAGCCATTCCCAGAAACGATTTCCTGGCCTTTGTATCGGTACGATCGATGGTTGGGGATTGCTTTCGGAGTGAGTGAATCGGAGCGGTTTTTTTTAAGGTATGGGGGATTTTTTATGGGGATTGGATTGCAAAAAACAGTTATGCGAGGGAAATTGGGTCTATTTGTGAACTTTGGATGAGATTTTGTTGAGCGGTTGTTGAATTTTGTTCTTTCCGAACGTTTTCTCATATGTTTGTATGTTCGAGCGATTCTAACCTCAAAGTGGTATTTTTGAATCTCTTCTGCTTCATGTACAGTATCGATATATCGATTCTTTATCTTGGGAATATCTATGTTTCCTAGGTGAATCTTTGGGCATGGGATCAAGTAATCGAGATGCATTTGGAGTCAATTTGGGTTTTATTGAGAATTCGAAAACAATTCAAATCACTGGGTACAGAAACTTGGAAGACAAAACTTGAGAGAAAAAACTTGGGAGGACCGCGAGAAATAAACTCAACAGTCAAACGGTTCGAATTCGACTGAAAACGCCGCACAATCACATAAAAAGCTATTTATAAAATAGTCGAGAAAAATCACGAGGCACCTGGCCTAATGCGTCAATCGAAGCACTAACCTTGAATTAATCGAAGGCGACATTCTCAACACGAAATATCAGTATTCATTCAATATCTTGTAATATGAAACAATCTATGTATATCAGATTTGTGCATTGTGGCTGATAATCGATCGATATATGTCGATAACATTAATCAATACATCAGACGATTGTTACTTCCAAATTCAACCATTCCATACATCCTAATCCCTACATTCCAAGTCGGAACGAACCATAATATTTCGCCGATCCCGATCTCAGTATCATGAGGATCCTCCCAACCAAGACCCCACTCAATTTTTACAATTTCACTCCCTCGTTACTCAGTCATATCCATCTGATATCCCAGATTCGACCCCGCTTTGATTGTCTGATCAACGACCCGATGAAGTAGCTAAAAGGTCACAACCTCGTCACGAGATCACGCCGGAACGATTCTATTGTTCCCCAGCGAGATGGACCTTGACATCCAAGCTGAAAAATCCCCCACGTCCCACTCGCTCTCACTTTCCCGTATGCAAACGGCGGCTTCCTTTTTTCCCTCTGCGTATCGTACTCGGGTCTGCGTCGTTTTGTCGCGCCCTGATGTATTTCACGATACCAGGAATGACCCTTATCTGATCCGCGAGTCGCGTTTTTGCATTCGGCACGGCCGCTGCTCGCAAAAGGCAGCGAAAACTGAACCGTCTTCATTACGAGCGGCGTTTCTTTTCCGCTCGGGACAACGGACATAAGCGCAACCGCAACCTTTTCGGTCATGTCATTTGCTAATTCTTGCGTGCGGTCGTGGCGTGCACGGGCGTTTTCGTTTCCTCGTTGGTCACATGTTTATTAACCTCGCCGCAAACTTTTGGCCCGTCCAACTCGGAGATTGTGATCTTATGATTACTCACAATTTTGCTTGTTGCAAATTGCCCTAAATACCGTTGGACAGAGATTATTTTATTAAGAGACGGTCGTTCCGTTATCGTTCTGACTTTATGGGGCATGATTTAACGTTATTTTTTGTATTTTTCAGAAGTTTGTGGGAAATATTTGAATTTGGCTCGTTTTAAAGAAATTTGACCCTGAAAAGGTTTGAATTGGCGTAAAAATCAGTACACTATAGTTCTTCAGGACGCTGATTCTGAATTTGGATTTAGAATCATTTTCAAAATTACTCGATCATGAAAAACAAAAAAAAGTAGAAAACAACGACGAATTTTGATGACTCGTTAATCGTACTTTTTCAGGTAACTTAAACCACTTTCCGATCGCACCTTCGCGAAGGCGCGATCAAAATCAAAGACATTCCCGGGCATACTCCCGTGGGCGAGACTTATCTAAATAACGTCAATAACTGGAAGTCGACTTCATTCATCCGATGCTTAAGTATACGGTTTTAGCTGCCGTGAATAAATAATCGCGCGCGATTTGCCCGCGCCGAGAGTCCGTCCTTTGTGCTCGGGAATCCTCGATGATCTACAGCCCGGAGTGTTGAGGCAGGTCGCGGCCATTATCGGGCGAGGCACCGGATGAAGCGATTTGTACCTACGCAAAATGGCACGAGCTTCGTTCCCTTATCGCCCGTCCGTCCGCATTCGAGCTACCTCATCGCCAAAGTAATAGCGCGAACGATCTCATAATCAGCGCTCGTACCCATTAAATGACTTTGCCGATCTGCCGACATTTTTCGACATCGACTTGATAATGGTATAGCTTTGAACGCATTATCGGCCCTTTGCCTTTTCGTTTTTCGGACCATTGTTCGTCATTTAGCGTTATTATCGGAAGTTTTTTCTTATTACCGTCTTGTCTTCTGACCCTGGAATAGGTTGCAACGAGATGAGAGACCCTGAGCACCCTTGATGATTGTGGATCTGATTTTCATGGGGGAGGTGGTTTTTGATTTGAGAGCTAATTTGTGAACTTTTTCAAGGTGTTGCTGGGGGGAATTAATTTGTTGAGAAAAATAATAGATCATATTTGGGTTTTTGATACGTAAAATCTGAGAATCCCAAAATGGTTCAGTAACTTTAAAACTAATTCTCTAAAACGTTCTCCTCATCATCATATGCATAAAACACCATAATCGAATCATTCAACACCTAATCCAAATTCCATCGTCACTTTATAATGACTCCAGTAACTTATATCTTAAATACTCTACCATAACCTCAAAAACATCCAAGTGAGGAGTACCTCGATACAGTAAAAGTGTTTCAACATTAAACTCCTCGCCACCCTCCCTTTCGAACGTGAATCTCTCGAAACTACCTCGAAAACAAAATCAAAAGGAACTCCCTCACATCACCCCAATCAAAATCGTAACATCGAATCCCAATCCCGGACCCAACCAACAAAAATGTCGAACAACGCCCACAAAAAAGCCTCGGGGTTCGATATCGTTTAACGAGTAACACGTTTCGAAATGTGACACGGCTCGTAAAAGGCAGAAAAAGTCCCTCGCTCGTGATGGACCATTAAAGCCGTTTGTCGATTTAACGAGACTTTGGTTATAACACTCAGACTGATGAAAATGATGCTGCGAAAGGAAAGCCATTACCTACGGGCCCGTCTCCTATTCGGGATCGGTTCATTTTCCTAAGTATCGGACCTAATAAGTGGCGTAAACACTTCCCTAGAAGATCGATTCGCGGCTGAATGACCCCCTTAGCGAGGTTTTTCCCTCAATAAACGTACGCCCGATACCGATCGCGGAGGAAATGGAAAGAATATCCCTGTTTAATGAAGCTTCATTAAACATCGCGCCGTTAAACGAATCCGGAGGCTGAAATCACGTTTTATTCAAAGAAAAGTCGCACAAAGAACAGTAAAAGGCGATGTTCCAACGCCCCGGCATGTAATCAACTTTGTATCAATTAAACGAGTCGCTGGCGTTCAATTATACGAGGCGCGGAGTGTTCATAAACCAGACAGGTTTCCGATATCGGAAGACAGAAATGGCGGTTTCGCTCGGAAGAATGCGCAAATTAGGGCTCTGGCCACGGACGTAAAAATGTGATGGGGGCGAGAATAATGGTGGAATTCACGCGTCGGGGGAGAAGCGCTCTGATCTTCGGAATGAAATGATATTCCAGTAGTTTATAGGATATTGAAGTGAATGAGCGAGCTTTGTAACGTGAACATTTCCCGCGCTCTTTGTATAGGGTTTATTGTTTCGATGGAAATTGTGGGGATCTTGATCTGGAACAGGTAGCTGCCCAGCCTAACCTAACATTTTCTCTTCTTGCAGAATTTACTTATCAAATCGCATAATCAAGGTTTTCTCCGACATTCCGTTCATTTCCGACCGGCTAGAGAGCACGTTCCCGCCCTTCGACCACTAAAGCTCGACGACTCGCATTAAAAGTGCTTATTCACTACCATTTTTGGCTCCAAGTGACCACGCGACGTGAACCTTAATCAATATCGCAGTAATGGCCTCGGTCTCGAGGTTCTTCCTCCAAGTGCCATGTAGCTTCGGCAAGCGATGTATTACGCGAGGCAATAACAATAAAGGCTCGCAAAAGAAGCGTACAATCCCGCGTTACGAGGTAGCTGCGACACGCGCAAGGATGCGGGGAAGGTCATGCAGGGGAATTGAAAAGCGAGTCGCGCGATCGAAAGCGGCCCCGAAAGAGCGAGAGTCGACGCCGTATACGGCTCGAAACGCCGCCGCGGGCGTAAATCCCGAATACGCGAAGCTACAACGACTTCGGAACAGAGCGGAAGCGGAAGACTGGTCGCCTGGACTTTATGCCTCTTCGGGTTTCACGCGCCCAAGGGAAGCTATTGCCGCTTCTGCATTCTTCGGGGTCCTGTTTCAGTGGCTGTAATATCTCGGCGGTCGAGGATACCGGGTAAAAGGGCCGATTGATTGTGGGATACCGAGGTATCATCAGCATATGTATATATCGTATTAGGAGAGACTCGAGGTGGGCTCGAGAAAGGTGACGACAGTGCATTTGTGGGCTTTATCTATTTTGACGAACTTTGTGCGCTGACTGCAGGACTGTTTGTTTGTTTGTATGTAATTTTTAGACGAAGTAAGCCCAAAGGCACCGCTTTTTGCATCTGGTCAATCGAAGCGCGAGGCTTGTAGACCGGAATGATGCTCAATGCCTGCGTCAGCGATGTTCGAGCGCTCATGACGAGAACAACGAGCTTGACTGAATGTCCCATGTACAACTTTCTCAGTTCAGCGATGATATCTAGATGTTTGAGTTCCTTTTCGTCTTCTTTTGTGAGTATATCGAGTTCAATCCATGATCCAAGTTTGGGCGTTATTTTCAATCGTTTTATGACATATTATTGCAGTACATCTAATCCATGTATCAATTGTTTCCGAATTCCCTTCCCCAGACTACGAAACAAGACGATTGTGATGAAATGTACATCCACGCCTCCGAAACAAATTTTGACTAGCTGTAAGGTTATCTTACCCTATATTAGGTACATATGTACCTTAAAATGCGAGACCATTAATGACTCAAAATATCCCCAATCACCAAAATCTCGTCATTAGGACACAAAATTGGACAAGGTAAATTGGAGGAATCTTAGGAAGACAAGCGAGCGCGCGATATCGGCGATTAGCGCGAGCCAGGCGTTGCGTATACACGCCCGCTCCGCGGTTAACGGGGTTTTCAGCGGGAAAAAGAGACGTCCTGAATGTTATCGATAAATCGTAAATCAATAATGACGGGGCTTTTTCGAACAAGGAAAATAATGCGGGCTATAATCGATCCTATCGCGGGATGGAACGATGAAGATGATGATTTTTCGCCGCGATATCGCAGGAAGACGGAAAAACGTTCCGTTGAATAATGAGCGTGGGGGTTCGAAGGGTGGGCTGCGGTATGTCGGACAACTTACCCGACAGATTGTTTCTGTTACTTATTCTCATGATTGTGGAAATTTCGATATTGTCTGATAACCCAATTATTATGATACTAAATTCTAATTTTAATGCAAAATTATTCAAATAGATAACACGTAGATAACATTTACCAGTGCTGCATTCCTAATGAGAAAAATCAGTGATTCATTTGCCTCACATAAATGTCATCATCCAAATAAATAACAATTCTTAACATTGACAGTTTCATACCCACCATATTTTATCTCAAGCTGTAAGTCACAGCGCCATGAAATGACATTGCTCATAACTGTATCACCCGTTTGATCCTAGATTAAAATTTATCGAACAATCATTTTCCAGCGACGAAATTACTTTGAAGAGTGTCGCGAGTACAAGATGCGTGAACCTTGTTATGATACACTGTAGTGAAAACATTGAAGACAGTACCAAATGGGACGATATATTTATGTGACTATAAATTTCGTTCAATCAGGGTTCTAGTGTAACCTAAAATGGCTGGGATTACTCTTCCCTGACATTTTTACGATTTGCACACGGGGACATTTCATCTGAATTTTGCTGTATTCAAAGTTTTCGCATATTTGAATTTTTGATTAAAATATTTAGAAATGCACAATATGGCGGCTCTAGGGTCAATGCACAGAGCGCAGCAAAAATGAGGCTCGAGCACACCTTACATTGACCCAGTCCCACAATTCCGCAATTATATCCGCAACCTCTCCCAACTCCCACCCACCGTATCACCAACTTATTGCACCTGCGATCTCCGGGCCCCGAATAATGTAGGCCGCGATTTCCGCGCCGGGGATGTCACAACCCGCGGGCATAACGAAACCCGCGCGATTGAGAAATTTCATCCTCCGGTCACGCGACCCGCCGGCTAATTAAACGGGTCTGCGTATCAGATAACGCGTCATCGCATGGAGATACGGTGCAAGGAAAGGACTCTCTCCCTCGGAAACGCGGCTGTCGTAATTACATGGCGTTACGTTCGATTATAACTCACGCGGCTCGCGTGACATAATCGATTAAAGTTCATTGTTATCGCTCGGGTACGTTATCGCGCTTTTCGTGAATGGAAACGCACGCCCGGGGAAACGGGAAAAACGGCCATTATTTATGGCCGTTCGCGATCGCGCGTGTCGAAAATCCACGCGTTATTATGCGTTGTGGTTAATGTACCGTAAACCCCCATTGGATTCCATTTCACGGAATCGATGGGGCCTACGCTCGCGGAAAATCCGCGGGGATGAAAAACGTGGTAATGGTCCCACGCTCGGGCAGGGAAATTTGTCACTTCGCCGATTAACGGTATCGCATTCGTCTTGGCTAGTTAAACGCCTTAATTGTCGAACGCGTGGAAGTTCGTGACTTTTAAGCCTCGCGAGCGAGGCCGGTGCTTACCGGTGGCATGTTCCATGTCTGAAACGTTATGGCCATGGGCATCGTGGGTCAAAGCACTTTGCCTCGACATCCCAACGTCACGGTGGCGTAATCGGCTCTGACGTAACAGGCAAATAAAACGGACATGATTGGGGGCCTGATCGAATTATTTGAGTTCCCGCGTGCACGGGGTCCCGCATTATTGCGATTTTTCACGGGGATGCTTTTCCGCAAATAACACGGCTCGCGGCGTGGTCGCGTACCGCCGGTGCACCGGGGATCGTAACTCGGGGGGTAATTCCGATGTTGCGCTTGGGATGGATTTCGCGATTTCGCCGGTGGTTTTCAGTAGGAGGATGATTCTATGAGGTTGGGTTTGATAGACGGATTCTTCGTAGACGTTGAGAGGGGTTTTATGACTTAGAAGTTCGTTTGTCGGTGTTCTTTATAGAAGAACACCTGTTCCGGGATGATCGCAGTATCTATGAGTTGCGAAACAAGACTTGTTTCATTTGCGAATTAGAAGGATAGTTCGAGGAACGCATTTTAGAGTTTCTTAGTTGAACGAAATATTTGGTTTTATAACAAAAATTGAGGGTTCATTCAGAGAAGAGAAGCACTGTCCAGTGTACAGGCACGTGGTGTACGATTGTACGAAAATTGAGGCTATGTACAGTATTAAGGGGCCTGTACATGGTTCCAAAATTTTTAGGAATGCGATTCCAGAACACGATGGCGGTCAATGGCGGTGGTCAAAACAACTCATCTCGGATTCCGGAATCCGGAATCCGGCAATGGCTGATGACGTGTCATGACAACAGCAGACATATGCACAGAAATCAGCATAAAATGACACAATTCAACGCCGTAATTACTTTTTTTTTATTGATGCGCGATCGCGTCATCTGGGATGTGCGAGCCGCGCAGATAGGTTGTTTTAATCGCTATTGACTGCCGCCATTGCGTTCTGGAATTGCATTCCGAAAATTCTGGAACCATGTAAACGCACGCAGTAAGAAAGGCCAATGAGAAACACTATCCGCTAGAGATTTTTTTACGAGGTTGAGTGTGTACAATTCAAGAGACGGCGCTAGCGAAATGACAAGCGATAGCGATTTCACTACGCTCAGCCAGGTGGCATTACGGGCGCGGACGAATTCCACTATCTTTCGAGTAAAATAACTAGGATCAGCAGAGATAACCGTGGGACCTTGGCTCAGCCTAACAATTTTTTTTGGAGCTAACATTTTTACTGTCGTCTTGTAAAAATCGCGGCTGATAGTGATTTTAATATCTTCCAATAATACCCCTATACGAAGTAGTACTCTAACTATCTAAGGGTTGCATTACCGCTAACCCACGATCTTATGCTATAATGCAGTGCATGCATGATTGTGAATTGCGTGCAATTATTGTGCATCGTGCGCGCATCAGTTTATCTTTTGGGAAAAACTTGAAAAATCTGCAAATACCGTGTGTACATTGATAATAATTTTAGAGTGCTTGATATAATTCTCTTACACGACCATTATTCTATTCATTTTCCAGATTTTATTTTGCTAGCACAGCTGTCTGGAGGACGTAAACAAGCAGGGACGCATGGACGCATTGTAAATTATAGCTAGCGAGCTCTGCACGTGTGAACTTCTAGTAAACGTCCATAAACGTCGCAGTAGAAACAAGAATTAACCAATATTATCCCAATATAACATAATATGTATCCTCGGAATAATGTAATAATTTAATCGCATTAAAGAAATACAACAAAAACATTGATTTAATCTCATTTCTAAATTATTAATATTTCCCAGTAAAACATATTAAATAGTATTAATTATACTAATTAGGCTGAAATTTTACGTGCAGGAATGTAAAGTACTGAGAAAAAGGGTGCATCAAACAATTTTATTAGTGGTCACGTAAATTTACTGACCGCACTGAAATTTTTGACCACCCATGAAAATCGCTAGCCACTGGTAAAATTGAACGCCGCTGACAATTTTACTGAATTTCCAAGTACTACCACTACTCTGAGCCAAGGTCCCACGGTTATCTACGCTCAGCCTAGCGATTTTACGGAAAGTTTTTTACTGTGCCCCCGAAAAAGAAACACTTACGCTAGTTTTGAGGTTCAAGATGGCGCCCGCGCGAATGCGTGCCAATCGACATAAATTTCAAATTGAATTCTAAAACATCTTCAGATTTTATGTATAAAAACTAGAGGGGCTGCGCCTCCTACGCGCTTATTAACCTCTATGAAGTCTTTTTATTTCACTCCAGGGCCGAAAAGCAAAAAAAAAGAAACTGGATAAAATTCATGTTGAGTAATTTTTTTGTTCCTAAACAATTCGGAAAAATATTGAATCTACTATTTTTATTTTCATTTTTAGAATGTTGAGATAAAAATGAATCACTTTAGAATATTTTCAGAAATTTTCCGATTTGTGGAAGATATCTTCAAATTGGTAGAAAATGTAGCAGATTTTCACTTAGCAAACGCAGTTTTTCAAATCCTCAAAATTTAGCAAAATCCAACCAATGTTTTCAGTATTGGAAATTTTATATCACAAAATTTTCAAAAATTTCGTCGAATCATCCTACAAATAATCATAAAATATAATTTAAAATCGTCTGTTGTTCACTAAAATATAAAAAAGTCACGAAAATCGATTTTAAAATTAACTTCATGTCTGCGATCATTCGACTTCGAAATTTTCAGAATTGTCAGTTTCCACCCATTTCCAGTTTTTGAGAACTGTGAATTCATTTCGACAAAATTCGAAATTATCCATATATCAAACAAATAAATACAATCTAACCAAACCTAACGGTTGCGCGAGGGGCGGGAGGAGGCGACGACTGTGACAATTTTGCGCAAAAAAAGCGTTTCTATATAACGCCCACGAATATTCCATGATACATCATGGACCAAAATATCCCCACATGTATCCAAATTACGCATCAAAATTGTCTTTTGCTCAAACAATATACGGGAAGTTCGGAAAGAAATGTTTGTTTACACTACAATTACCCAAAAAGACATTAAAATCCTACCTTTTCCTGCCACTTCCACGTTCCACCTCGATCGACTGCTCATCCCGGGCTCGCGTCAACGTAAATCCAATTCTTATCCTCATATATCAGCAGCACGATCAATTCCACAATCTCGACTTATTTTTACCGCGATAATGCCGACAAGAGTTCTTTTTCCGCGCCATTGATCAACTGTTGACATTGAGTAACACCAAACACTGCATGAACACTGACCATACGGTGGCGCCCTCTGCGTTGCCCGCAAAAAATTTGTACACATCAGTGTTTTCCAGCCTTTCCCGATGTTCCCAAATGCAGGTGTCAGACACATCGTATTTTCTCATATATTTGTCTCTCTCGCGCTCATTCACTGTGATTGGTTAGCAAGGGACAGAATATATACTGTCGACGTGGCTGGTATACACAAAGAACATTCTTTGTCGTTCGAAAATCACCAACATTCTCCGCTTGATAATTGATGTAGGGTGCGTTCCTAAAATCTATTGAGTTCTAATCGAGCATGATGTTAGTGGTATGAAATATCATGCGCAAGTACAACTCATTAGACTTTTGGAACGCACCCATAGCACGTACAGCATTATTGGCGATTCATTGGAGGGAGAGGGGATGCCATCGCCAACGTTTTTGGAACACTTAGTACGTGATCGCGGTTGTGTCAGCGCGATAGTTTGACAATGCTGACAATTTCCATGGCCAGAAAAGTGCGGGAAAATCTTGTTTTTCGGCATTTTGCGGTCAAAATAAATCGAAGTCGTGGAATTGGTGTAGTGCCCTTGTTGCTGATGAGGATAACAATTGGATTTACGTCAACACGAGCCCGGGTTGAGCAGTCGGTAGAGGTGGAACGTGGAAGTGGCATAAAAAGGTAGGATTTCGATGGTTTTTGAGTGATTGTAGCGTAAACAAACATGGTTTCCCGAATTTCCGGCGTATTGCTCGAGCAATTAAACGACACTTTTCATGCGTGATTTCGATACACGTGCTGCGAATACTTTGGTTTATGTATTATGTCATGGATTAATCGTGGGCGTTATAGAAACGCTTTCTGGGGGATTTTTTCCTCGGTGACCGTATTTTTTAAGAAATTCAGAATTTTCTCATATTTTTCTCATATTCTCCGAAAATGTCCTAATAACAGACATATTTTTTTCATGAGCAATAATTTCTAAAATGTGATCGAATGATTAGAACTTCGTAATTTTTTGTAAGTTTTCAAAATATAAATTTCGTGGCTATTTTGTAAACTTCCGAAAATTTTTTGAACTTCGAAGTTTTTTGTCATTATTTTTTAATTTTTGTGTCGAACCAAGCAGAATTTCGTTAAATTTCCAGTCATTTTCGTAGTTTCAATTTGTCGCTAAGATTCGTTGAAATTTTAATAGTTCTTCCATTAAAAAAAATTTTTTTTTTTCAATTTCTTACGCTGCTGGTGGAGGCCCCAAAATGGTGGGAGCCTGAGACCAGTGGCCTCACTGGCCTCAGTATTAATCCGGCCCTGTAATCTACTCTCACTATTTATGATTACGAGAGTCTATGGAATACAAAGGAAGTTGATGGTATTTTAAGAGATTTCTAGGTACATGAAGGGAATCTATGGGACAAAATGGTAATTCATGTGATATGAATACAATTGTCGCAAAATGCTCTCTACGCAAGATTAAGATATAATTTTCTCCATCTTTGAAAGGTCTCTCTTTTAATAACAAAGTAAAAGTCATATATACTTGTGTCATAGCAAAAATATCTTCATTGTCAAGCCGACTTCCATTCAGGTCATGATAAAGAAGCGCCTGGTCACGCCAGGTCCCGCGATAAGATCGACAATTAAGTCGATTATCGTCCAAAATGACGACCGCGCGAGCCAAGGGCACCGAAAGGCCATCGTGGGGGCCCTTTTATTTCACTTTCGGAATATCGGCATTTTTCACCGCGATAATTAGCTCGCGGTACGTTCCTGCGTTGCTTTATGCGTCCCTCTTCCTCTATCGGTCCCCCGCGGAGTTTGAAAAATCGCGATGTTCGATATCGCCTTTGCCAAAGCCACGCAAAGATAATGGCGCATCCGACTAGTCACGTTTTATAATAATTCCTCGCTCACGTTAATTAACTGAGGTGAACGTATTCAAACACTGTCTCGCGAACTACCCGCCGGAAATATTATCGACACCATTTTCTCGGGACGCGCCGCTATTTGTCGACCGGAATTCCGGAGAACGAGTTTCGTGTAATTGATTCCAGAGTTTTGAAGATTGTTGGGACGAGTAATGGAATGGCGACGAGAGGCTGTTTGGAAAATGATCACAGGGTGTGGGCGAGTGTTCCGAAATTATGGGCTTTGAGGGGCTTTTTTTTCGTGATGCCTGGTGGGGAGATTTTTAGAATCGGTTACTAAAAAAGACTGTTGTGAATTTTTTGGGAATTCTGGGTTCGTCTATAAGAGTTCTGATGGAAATTAGCAATAGTTCTGCCATGAATTGATGTAAAATGATAAAGGACTGAAATAAGGTGCTAGCTTTTTTCAGGCGCCATTTTTTTGACGTGACAGGAGTTCTGATGGCTAAAAATGGTTGCTTTTTAATAGTTTTGGAGTTCTAGATACAAATTTGTGATAGTTTTAGCGATTTTGAATCCGGATATTTTATGTTATGCATGGAAATTTATTTAAGACAATGAAGAATAGAAAATTGCACAATTGTTAGTGTTAATGCTAGACGAAAATGGACAGCGATCGCTGTCAGTGATGGAGATCTTGTTTACATTCGTGTATTTTCAATGTAAACGGGATCTGCCGCTGTCTGACTGAAGACGGGCCTTATCCACTGCGTGTTTATACTTTCACACATTCCTTCCTAATGAGCGCTGCTCGCGACACTTCACTCGCTGACGGAAGCTTTATCGAAAGGATATAATTTTTTTTTTGTATGGTGATAATTATCATCTATTAGAAATGAATGATCATCACGTTTAACGTTAATTATCTATAATTTGGTATCGTTATTACCCAAGCAAATGATTAAACAAGCATTCGTAATTTTGAGGTTAGAATTGCTAATATATTGTCAATTTCGATTGCAAATAAAACTTTGCATGCATTTAATGAATGAAAGAAATTTAGCGGTTTGAGGGAACTTTTTGGAAAAACTTGAAAAAAAAAAACCTACAAATAATGAATAAAAAAAAACTCCTTATGCCACGCGAAATTTTTCATAGACTTTTTCTAAGGTAACCTCATTAAACACTTCATAAGTGCCTTATAAGGATCAAAATTACTCGAATTTGCTGAAAACTGTACATTTTTCCACGAATTTCGCATGAGAGCAATTTTCGTGAACGCACTTGTCCGCGCGCCTCGCGAAAAATGCATCCGCAATTACTCCCATAGAACGAGGGCAAAAATTCCCGGTAAACAATCTACATTTCTCGAAGAGGGCGATATTTCGCGCTCGGAACAATAACGCTTATTATAACCGAGCGACGCCTCCTGTTGACCGCGAGCGGCATCGCGAAAAAACTTGGCAAAAAAGAGCATCCACACCAGGAAAAATGCCAGTAGTAACCGTAACGGTGACTGCATAGTTAAAATTTTACGGTTAAATATATCGCGTTTATCGTGCATTTGTGCCATAACAATTGCGCTATTCACGGGCCCGAGCGAGGACGAAACGATCGCGTTTCACTGTCAAGAGCGCGAGAATGAATTTCCGCGCGGCAACGATTTCGGTCGCGTTACCTGCGACGCCTCGCGTACTATCGCCGCGAGATCGGGAACGTGTCGCGCGCGCATTTTTTACGTTACGGATAATAGCGGCTGAAAATTAGCGAGCATTCATAATTCAACTCTAACGAGATAACTGTGCGCATTTTTAGGACTTTTTTGTCCCCGGGTGCTTCATGAATATGGATGGGTGCGTGTAATCTAGATTTCCAGTTTTCTCGAGGAGGAATGCGCGACTTTGGAGCGCTGCAGTGAGAAAACAAGAAGTGATACGTGAAAATTATTGGGATAAAAATTGTAGAGCTTATCAGAATCTATATTTTTTGTAAGACGATAGTTTTTGATGAAGTGCTTAATTACGTCACAAATCGCGAAAAACGAGACCATTCCTGAATTTAAAATGGCGGAATTTTTACCTGGTCTTCGCAGCCCCCCCCCCCTCTTTCGGAAATTCCAGAAATATTCGAATTTTTCAGAAAGTTATTACACTTGTAGGTTTGACAAATTTTTTCCCTCGCACCGCAGACATGCGTGAATAACCCGCACGCGGTCAATTTACAGCTAAACCGCGATTCACTGTCGCGCGAGCTTTCTTGTACCGAAGTCGTCCCGGAAGAATATTTAATGCGCTCCGAATCTTTCCGGCTGACCAAGCGATGTTGATCGAGCGTGAGACAAAGTGATGATGATGATCTGCCGGAATAAACCGCGTCTTTCGATCAGGATATTTGAAATTCAAAGTTTTCACGTATTATGTTCCGGAATGTCGATCACATTTCTCATGACGAGGTATACGATTTCTTCTGTCTATTTTTGAATTTTTTTTCTAGTTTAAAGTGTATTCTCTGATTTTTGATACTTGTGAAGATTTTTTTTGATGATTGTTCGTGATTTTCAAGTATTTCTGTATTTTTTGAGAATTCTTAGGAATTTTCTCTACATCGTTAGGATTCCCAGTAAATAATGGTTGGAATCTCATTTTTACTTGATTTCTGTACATTGAAATCTCATTTTTTTTCCAGCCATTGTCTTTCCAAAACTGATGAAATTCCTTTTTTTTTTCTTTCTATTCAATAAAACCTGACATAACCTCAAAAATCATCTCGACGCACGTTTTCCTAGTTTCTAACGACGCTGTATAACGCGGGGGATTCTGGATCAGCGAGATCTCGCATGTGATCGTTTTCTCTCGGGCATGCAAAGCGGCGGACAAGGCTCTCGGGATCCGTGGTTAATGTCCCGTTTGATTGCTCGACGCTCCGATGGCGCGGCCGATCGATCGGGATCGATCCCGAGATGATCTATGAGAAAAATCGCCGACCGAGTCACTGACAAGTATTGACCTTCGGCTCTCGTGTTTCGCGGGGAAACGCGCTCTCGACGTTCGCTCTTGATACGTGAAACACATTCAAGATCGATCCAACTCGGCTCGATTAGCGAGCGAGTGAAGACGTTACTCGCCGCGATCAAAGAAAAACTCCTGCGGCCTTATTTATGGAGTCGTTCGCGAAATGTAGAAGACCGAGCGCGTTTGATCGAAGCCCTTGTACGGCCCGGACAGCCGACTCGTATTTTTCGGAATTATTGTGGGAAATTATCGCACTGAAAATTGAGACACCAGAGGGTTTATGGTAATGGCGACGGAGATGGAGTGTCGCGGATTCGAAGTTCGTGCTTGTCGAATGAGGTACTTATGAGGTATTTTATATCGCAGTTAGTAATGTATCTGTGATATAAAAATTTATGTGGAATGGAAAAAAATTTTGACGAGTCTGTGGAATATGAAATGGGTACAAGATTTCCTCAAATTTCATACATTTATGGAGTGACTTTATATTTTTGAAAACGTATGAAAATGAATGAAAAACATCGTAAATTCATATTGTTCCGAAATTCACGAAATTTTTGAGTTGATTATTTGCGTGCATCAGAATTCTCCAGGATTCAACACATTTGAAAATATTTTTCCCAGAAAAAAACAAAATTAAACAATGTTCTGGAATTCGTGATAATAATTCAAAATGCTGTAAAAACTTAATGTTTCGCAAATTTGCAGGTACAAACTGAAGAACACTTACCTAGAGCTAGAAATATAATGAAGTCTAAAAGTGTTCATTTCTTCGAGATTTATAAATGTTTAAATCCGAAAATTTGAACGGCATGTCAAGTTTCAAAAATTTGAGGATTCAAAATTTCCGAAGCCTCAAAATTCATCCATTTCTACCATAAAATCTCAAATCATAAAAAAATACCCATCGAACTAAAAAATTCCAAAAAATCTAACTAGCCTCATTTTTCTCCAAAATTCCGCCGTGGGAACTCAATTTTTTGCTCCAAAATAACCGGAATGTGTACTTCCTTCAATAACAAAAAAAGATCAGAATCTCCGCGAACTCTAAAAACGCACACGAACTGCAGGATTCGTATAACTGTGATTGATTTTATGTCCCGGGACATAAAACCCGGCGTCACAATATTACGAGCGAGATTCTAAACCGCGGCTAGCTCCAGCGCCATACTTTTCGCAATTTCCACGCATATTCGAAAACCATTCCAGACCGGCCTTTTTCCTCTGTAATTTCAAAAAATTGCCCCAATCGACGCGAGCCAACGACCTCCCGTAAAATCGTACCGTTTGTTACATGCGCCCTTTCCACGTCACAATAATTCACTTTTTCGTCCGGAAAAAAGTTCATCGCGCGGTAATTTCTCCCGAAACGTCGAGTGAGACACGAGGAAACTGCAAAAATTGCTCAATTAATGCGCCGAGATTTTAATCTCGTAAAAGTACGAGAACAGCTCCATTGTGAGCGAAATTCGAAACAATCAGGCAGTTACGTACACGCCGAGGAAGCTGAATCGAGCCTCTTAACGGTTCAAGGTCGATGAGAAATAACCCTGGTGTAAAGAGTGAGAATACATCATAATTAAGACGAACGTGAAAAACTTGATTGACCGAAGAAACGCCCCTTTGATTACAGTACCTTTGAATTTGATACCCATAGATAAAAATCGCCGTTTTTCCTACTTTCATCTCTCTTATTATTCACTATTTTCTGCCGAAATATTTTTCCAACAAAAAAAAAGTTATTTCATAAAATGTAGATACAGCTGAACGTCGATCGAGTACTCGGCTCGGGGGTCTTAAGTAAACATTATACTCGATCGAAATAGCGATAAGACGGGTAGAAACACGATCAGGTAGAAACCTCGAAGGACCCAAACCCAAAAATGACAAAGCATTAATGACTTTCCAGGCTTCTGGAATTCGCTCCCTGCTGTGAAACTCGGAGCCAGTATACTCAATCGACGTTCAGCTGTACATGATTCTAGGCTCTACAATATTTATTGAGAAAAGTCTTCGATCTTATTGACAGGAAATAAGTTACCGCAAAAAAAATGGAATCATTATATTCTCGGACTAATTTTTCGAAAACGTATTCCAAAAAAAGACGAGCGCGAAAAAAAATGAGAGCGGAGACTTGAACGCATGGTCGAGCGTGAAGGCACATTTAGCTGCTCGTGTTAGAAAAACAACGCGCGGAAAGAAAAACATCAAGTACTCACAGTCGGGAGGTCCGCGCGTTCTCCATGGTTCCAATTCGGCGAAAGCACAACGAGCACTGTCCGTAAATTGTCACCAATTTCCCGACGCAAGCACAACAGTTGAACGAAAAAAGGGTTCGTGGGTCCCGGGATCGGATCCTCGATTCGAGTGACACGGGCCCAAACGCGAGGACGACCTTGCGCGAAGAGCGTATCCGCCGAATGCCTCCCACTCGCGGGTTAGGGTTTCGCGGTACCAAACGTGGGAGTAAGCGGAGGTAAGGCCGTCCGTGAGAGGATGCTCGCCGAGTGGAGCACTGCACCGTAATGACATGGTCTAGGAGATGCCTGTCGGTTTTGTAATAACGCCGGTAAAAAGTGAATTTCCCGAGGTGGGGAAACGCGCCTAGGGCCAATCGCAGGGACGTTGCAACGCGCCGGGACCAATGGGAGCGCGACATTCCGGGACCGTCTTCGGGTCGCGCTTATGAGGCCCTAGCGATTACGCGCTCACCTTGGTACCACTTACGTCATCGGGGACCCAACCCTCCGAGATTGACGGCGCGGGTTTCGATTTCGTTTGTGCTTCGAGTTTTGGATCATTGGTGAGTACATTTTTTGGGATACAAATTTAACAGGTTTTCGAATTTTTTGTAGACTAATGGACTTTTTAATTGTACCAATTTGTTTTACGCAATGGCACTTTTTCGAAAATATATTATCAAAATTGTAAAAGCGATGGTAAACACTGCGTTTTACAGTGATCAGGAGAACGTCGATTTGGGGTTAGGACATGAACGTTACATACATGGACTGCGTCTATTGCCGATTTTTACCGAAAATCATCCGCCATTTTGTGTCCACCGTCTTGCATTTGCAATTTTTACGTACATTTTTCGAGTCTGTGACGTAAAAAACACCAAAGTGCTGGTTTTAAGCGAAAATTATCAATATGTAAAAAAGTGTTCGACATTTTGTGTCAGCCATTTTGAATTTTTAAGTTCACTTTCGGGATCAGCGACTCAACATAATCATAATCCCAAGTTTCGGAAGAAAAAGTTCACCTATTGAGTTTTAGGCAGGAATTTTGGATTTCGGACCACTGTGCGGCTACGTACTATACCTCCCATGTGAATCACACGTTCAAACATGATCTTTCAAGATGGCGAATGAGGGTACACAAAAGGGTGCACACAAAATATCATCAGTGAATACCTATAACAATTTGTGAGTAGTAATTGACTCATCTGATTTGTCAATATAATTGAATTGATTTGAATTTCACTTCGGCACAAACGAAAACTACGGAATTACCTGAAATTTTCTTCAATCTTCTCCCATTAAAATTGTCTAACCTGAAAACAGCGAGAGAATCCACCACTTCCGTCAAATTTCGTAAGAACGTTATCACGATGAAGTTTTGTTTCTCGACAATCAGATTCTCAATCACAATTCGTATCAGCAATAAACAATTATCTGATATCATCCTCCAAGTTGGGCAAGAGAACTTGCTCGGGCTATTCTTTTCGAAAGATTTTGTGCGCGTCGTAATAAAAAGGTTGACTCATCAGGGCCAGGACATCATTCGCGCTGGTCCTCGCGCATTACGTCTCTGCTTGTTGGCATTTATTGCTTACTGTTACGGTCACTTAATTATTACAAAAGGTTCCTGTTTCTGCACGGGTAATTACTTTCGAAAATGCGGTTTCCGGCTGAAAAATGAACGTCGTTTGATATGTTTTTTTCCGAATTCATAAAAGTAAACATATGCAGAGACCTTCATGGGTACTTGAGTCGTGAAATTTCGTAATATTCGTGGTCTTGTGTAAGAGTGGTAAAATGTTCGAAGATGAAGAAAAAAAAACACGAATACAGAAAATCTTAATTTATTCAGAAATCTGGGACAATGTAGGATCAAGGCATAATTATTAAAATTACCGAATAGTCTTTCCAATTCTTCATTAACGATTTAAAACTTGTTAGTTTGCATCAGAATATCTGAATTACATGAAACGTCTGGAAATCTTTAATTTTTGATTACAGTCGCACAAAATGTCATAATTCACCCATGAGTGATTTTATTATTGAACACGAAAAATGAATCCCAGACTTTGATGATAATGGAGTGCGGATGATGACAGTAACTCCCAAAATCATCAGAAAAACTTTTTTTGCAGTAATTTACACCAATCATAAACCTTCATCAGGGCTTCCGACAATCTTTTATCTTGCTTCGGGCCCACCAACGCAAAACCACGCAAAAAACTTTCATTGCGTAAGAGATAAGAAAGGAAAAAGAAGCCGCGATAGCGATCGTACAAGAAGAACGGAACATTGTAGCTACACTGAAGCTGTTTATTTAAAACACGCCGCAGTATCGAATATCTGCAGTTCCAAATAGTATCGAAACAAATGAGTCGTTATTTTAGATAAGAAAAATATTCCAAAAACAAGTTTTGTGGTATTTTCGTTTCACAAAAAATGCACAATGAATCTTCTCGTGAAAACTTCGAAAATTGTTCGAAAAATCGCTAAAATAAGAGATAAGAAGAAAATAAGTGATAAATTATATTATCATCCAAAGTATTGAACATCCAGTCGAGCCAAAAAAAATGTAAGAAGAGGATGAACAATTTGAATTTTCCGGCTGCAGAATTTCAAATTACAAAGATGGCTGCTGGATACATATCGATACGTCGATTTATAACAAATGTGATAGACGGATCAACTTGATTCCAACCTCAAAAAATACGTCTATTTACAATCCCCATGATAATGGCGCGAAAATAAATGAATATTCTCAAAAATTGTCATCATTTGGATTTCGCTTAGACAGTTTTGAAGTTCGAAAGTGAAAGTTTGGAGGTCAAGAATTATTCGATGAAAAAATGAGAAAAGTTTTACCATAATGTTAGCGCCAAAAATGTGTGAATTATGTTTTATTCATAAATGGAGTTCATCGGACGATTACGTACATCATCGAAACAAATAAAACAAAAATGAATAATACAAAATCTGACCACTCCAGTACGCATACCAGAAAAATCACTCATAAACAAAACAAAGATTCATATGAATCAATAAATAAAATGGGCCTCAAAACTACTGTTTTCCCCAATTGAGACAATACACACGAACGAATTAAAAAAAATCAAAAAATACGAGTTCCTCGAAAAAACCATGCTCAAACTCAAGAAGAAAGGGGCCTGTTAACCTCTCGTTCCGCGCCAGAGACACATCTCCTGACCAACATTCGGCCGGGAGATCCCAGAATCCGGCCTGGGGTACCAAGCGCCGGGGAAGCTAACGGGACGGGGATGCTCCCCGCGAAAAGTGCCGCTCCGCGACGGACAGGCGTCGAGGGAAGAATCCACGCCCGGAGGATTTTCACTAGGGGGATCTGGCGTTCGTGAAATAAAGAAAGGACGAGGCGCTGGAAAAGGACGGGAACGGGACGGAAAAAGTATTCCCACTACACGCGCCTAACGGGGCCTCCAAAGAAATTGGCAAGGATGGCATCGAGAAATCCGCGAGTTGCACTTTCAGAATAAACGAGAGAGACGGCGGTGCCGGGTGGAAGGACGAGGGAGGGAGAAGCGCTTGGTTCCGGGTTCGATTCCCAGGAACAGCGCTTCTACCTTCGAGATCTAGATGAGAAAAGGAGCATGCCGAACCTTCCTACCGACGCGCTGGTAGCAATAAATTATTATTGTCCGGATCAATTCGCGGCCCAGGGGTCAACCGCATTGGGCGACCGCGCCGAATGCACGTCCGAAGAATGCAAACACCGCGAGAGCGGAGACAACGGGATGAAAGGGAATCGAGATCATAAGGAGCAGCCGACCCCGAGCGATAGCCTCCCATTCCCGGGGCCCCCGATCGCGAGGGGGGATTAAGTTTGCAATTATCAACTCCCGTCAAGTCATTTCCAGCGCGTTCATCTTACCATGGTTTCTCCTTATCGCGGGGGAGAGGTTTATGGGGGTCGTGTCTGCACGTCGAATTTTCATTCGATTATTGGAGGTTGAATCTACGATCGGATGTTATTATTGTTATCATTGTTAGTTAAATACAAGCAGCAGTTGAAGACCATTTCGGAAAATTCCGATAAAAAACTCTTGAGTGACAGGAATGTCAGAAATAGAGAAAATGATCCATTTCTTATGAGATCAAAACGTGGATCATAGAATCGATTGGACATCAGACCGCTACAGTGTCGTAGAGTTATCCACAGTTGTCAGATGCCACGACGAATGCAGTGCCAAATCTGTTGAGATTGCAGGGCGAGCAATAAATAAACTTTCGGATTAATAGGTAAAAGTAGGATTTATTACAATACTGAGAGAGGGTGTTTACAATTTGTAGGGCGGGGACGGAATAGACGGAAATTAGGTTATGTTTTACTGTGTTTTACAGAGTAGCAGACGACAGATTAAGTTCATTGGAACGCCGCTAGAGGCGCGCGTCCCCAAATACAGAATGGCGGGAGTTTCAAGTACGAAACACAAGATTCGAATTAATTAATCTCAACAAAATTACTCATTATTTTATTATTGGACTATGCCCGTTGGTTTTTGATAAAAAATAATAAAATGTCTATCCACGATACATTTCAATCAGAGCACTCGGAACCCACCCAAGTGATTGAAACCGCAATTTCGATCCCCGCGTTGCCCAATTACCAAGCAAGCCCGAGCCTAATTGCATTAATCAGTCGTTGATAGGTGTCGGCCGTGAAAAATATGAACATCGCGGGGTATATGATTACCAGTACATCAATTGTTTCCTGAGGAAACGGTCTTTGAAGGTCGCACGGGGTTGGGTATGGTCAAGGATCAGAATGGATTGAGCAGGGTCAAGTAATCGAGAAAGTGGTTAATGAGCTGTTGGGAGATAGGCGTATCTAAAAGTGCTCGATGTCTTCAGAGTGTTGATGCGAGATACTCCGGCCATGAGTACTTTATGGCTCCCCCGAAGAATGCGCAAATCGCCGACTCGCTCCAGATATTCGGCGTTGTTGTTTTGAATATCAAACTGTTCGCGCCAAGCGGAAACGCGCGGTACCGCTAGGGTGAATTTCCCAGGCGATTTTTTTCACGATAAATGTCTATCAAAATTTACAGCCCGGTTGTAACAATAGGCCATATTTGATAGTGTACGAATCTGCGGAATTCGGGATTGCGAATGGTCTAATTACCAAGTCCAAGAAGTTTCGAGGGTTCTGTATTTTTGCAACTTGATCAGAGAAAAAATGAATTTTTTATTCATGGGCGAACACGAATCATCCTCATTCTCGAGCATTCAAAAAGTCGGTAATATTACCCCAGTCGACCTGGAAATAATTTTTTCGCGTTAGTGGGTGGTAGAAGCGAGCGAAACGAGACGAGGGAACGCGGTTGAAATGAGCGATCATTTTAATTCGCTCACTGACGGGACAAGCAGGGTAATTTAGTGCAGGCTCATTCAAGGCCGCAAAAAGTGTGCTGCGGTCGGAGCGTGAGTTTTCGTAAAAAAGCCGCTGATGCGAACGTCGACGCGGTGTCCCGTGTAATTGGGATTTAACCTGGCACAACCGTACTCGGGTTTGGTGTCGCGCCCGATGTCAGCGAGCGAGATATAACTGTCGAGATGAATAGAATTTGTACCGTCGCGCATCACGGGGACAAAGACATTGTTCTCCAAACGTGGCATATTTACGGATTGTAATTGGCGCTAGTCAGTTTGTCAAATGTTGGCTCGTCGTATTTCAGTGACCCTGGTATATATTTTATTCATTGTCACCTATACTAATTTCGAATGGCTGTTACGTAAAAAGCGTTTCTATCATCGGGGTCTTCATTATGTACTCACATGATTCCCGTAGCACTCAACCGCGGTGAGATCTAGGGAATTGTATGTTCGTCGCAACACTACAGTCGATATATCGAAACATCGATCTATCGATCACTCCTTTCCTTCAACCGCCATCTTGAACACATTGTCGCTGCCGAAAATTCACGAAGTAAATTTAGTGACACCTTCATAAAAGTTCCCGAATTCAAAACTCCCAACTGAATACTCGATCTTTTTTAAGTTCGTTCCGCCAAATTAATTACCATCATCTCGGCGATGTTGAAAGTAATTTACCGGGCTTCGCGTTTCACGCACGAATATAATTCACGGAGAAAAATCGCCGGGGATGGTGAAAGAGGACCACGAACGGTCACGCGATTCCCCGTGGGTTCACAGCGATCGTTCGGCGAGGATCACCTCGATCGCGATCCTGATTGTACACAGCGAGCGCTGGCTACCGTCCCCGTATAACCTATCAAATCGTTAAATAAAGTCCCAACCGCGAGGGCCGCACTTATGAAGGTCGTCCCGGGCAATCAGCGCTCTCGCCCGCTCCTGATTACACACTTCCATATACTTTTTTAATTGGCGGTATTAACTTCGTTACGCTTTTTCAAGATTTTATCCGATATTGTGTCTTGTATACACCTTTATTGCGCTTTCGAGCACTGCTATCAGGCCGGATTAATCGATTTCGAGATTGAAATTAGAGCTTTCTTCGAAACAATTATCGTAATTGGGGTTGTTGTTTTTTTTCGTTTTCCACGCGGTTTTTTTTTGCGACGAGGGAAACGCGTGGATCCGATCCCGGCTACGAAATGTGTACAGTTACGCTTAACTGTAGTAAAGGCAAATATTCAAGAATTCGCGAAGATACGAAATAACGCGAAATGTGGTACGATATTTGCATCTTGATGCAGCGTGGCGTTCGAGTGTCGAGTTGCTTTAATGCGCGCAGATATCGTTCCAGACGTAAATTTCTAATGGTCTTTTGTGATTCTGGGTACACGGGGCGATTTTTTATGGGCTTTTTGTGGTGGCCATAAACTACGGTTCTCACCCGTGTTTACGTATGATCCTTATCGCGATTTAGTTGCTTCGTGTAACACATGGGTTATTAATTTGCGGGTTTTCGGCGACAGTTGTTCTGTTTTATGTTCCAAATCCAAAACTCAAGAACCTAGAAAATCACGAGAAACCGCATCGCGAAAACAATAATCCCCTGATAATTCAACCACATCCGTTTCCGCTTTCCGCACTCAATGAACTCCGAACCGATCGCGGATTCCGTAATGACCATTACCATTCGATTTCATGGTCGCTCACTATCGCGAGTTGTTCCGAGCAACGCATCGATTGCGATCTATGGTGTACGGAGGAGTCAATAAGTCAAGACTGTTACAACACTTGCTCACGGTCACAGTTCGAAGCCTCCTCTCGCATTATGGGATGCAAAAAAAATGTTCCCCGCCATCAGAGGGAAAATTGCCCCGCATTGAAATCTCCCTTCGCTCCTGAAAAACGAGAAGCCAAAAGGAGAAGACAGTGTCGGATCATAATGTCCAAACGGATCATTCCCACCGCTTTTTTCACGCCCGGGATCGGCGGAGATGAGTTGCGAATGCGATTATACATCGCTTCGATTTCAATCGTGCGCGCGGTGAAGGACAGTTGCACCCCAGCAAAAGTTGAGAAGAACGAAGGAACGGATGAGGAAAAAATAATAAGAAGAACGTGGCCAGATCCCGAGGCAAAAGTTCGTTGATCCAACTAAACGCGCTCGGCATTAAGGTCATTGTGGTTGGGGCTCGAGATAGTATATCGCGGCATTGAACCGGGGTCGATCGGAGCTGGGCCGGTGTAGCTTTGTTGTTGCTCTCCTCCACTTCGGAATCCCCGATGTCATCTCACGCTCCGGCACTTCAGTTGGCGGTCAATCACTCGCAACGCCGGCCAGACAACGCGGGTTCATTGTCGGCCGCTCAAGCAGCCCGAGAAGCACTTCCTGACGGCTCCGAGATGCGATGCCCGGCATTTTCCGGGCGATCGTGAGCATGGAAATCGAAAGTGCGAGGGTAACAAGGATTCTCTGTTTTTCGAGTGGTGTTATGCAAAGGAGGTCACTCCATCAAGACATTTCGAAGAATCGATTTTTTTCTCTGCTTCAATCGATAGACGTATTATCAGAAAATATCCTGAAGATTCACCAGCCAACTCCAAATATATGGGAAATATTTTTTCGGAAAGTTTCCGGATTTTGTAGGTTACTACCTTGATTCCAGGGTCTTGCCCTTGAGTTGGACAGTAGACAAGGAGACTATAAAATCCCATTTGTATTGCAACCCTGTGCAAAAAACCAGAAAAAACAATCATATCGACCAAGCTCATTCCAAAGACTGCATTTTTCGATGAAACCTAACCTCACCCTCGCCTCGAATCAGATCACCCGACGCCAATAAATTATTTTCCGTGCGAGGCTGTGTTGCAGGTGCTAAATCGTAATTGCGATCAAAGCAATTAGGGAACATTTATTTGCGTTCGCTGTCTAGATTCGATAACATTGAACGAAAAAAGAGCGGCATTTGAATAGATGCATCTGAAGGTGCATGGTACACGGTGTAAAATTGAAGTCATATCGAAGAATGGTGTTGTCATCACTCGGGTCATGGGGACGGAGGCGTCTGCGAGTACGTTTTCCATTAACCCTGATCTCATCAACAGTTTCAATCGAACTCGGCTCAATGCGAACAATCGATCCGCTCGCTTCTTTGCAGCGTAAGCATGATACTCTTTCGAAAGAAAATAAAACGGCGCGAAGGTGTGCTGCTATGCGCGCATCCTGCCTTTGAGCCTCGCACGTTCGTCTTTTCAGAGTTTCACTTTCGACTGCGGGAGTGGAGTTTTATTTGAGTCTTGATTAATTTAAGGTTAATTCGTTTTAATTGAGTTTCGGATGATGTTGATCGACGGAACGTTTGATCTGACGATGATAAAGATTTAATGATGGAATGGAGGATTTCTTGTTGTTTATTTTCTTCTACCAACGCATGTACAGTACTAAACTTTATTGAATACAGAATGAATATAAAATTTATTCCATGCAGAGCCCTAATCTCGATACTATCGATAATTATCCATACATGCGTTCTGAAATCGATTACTATTGATGTTGCTTTCCGCGATATTTATTATCACTACAGTGTTCCTCTAAAACTACTCCTATCATGTTCATACAACAAAAGATTTCCGCTGTTCCGTCCATCCCATCCATTCATCAGATTACAAACATTCAGCTCGTACGTCACCAACTACTTGTCCGAAGTGCCCAAGACCACGCGAAAAATCCCGACGAAGAGAAATGAATACCCAAGACATGGATAGGGAGATTCGAAAATTTCCTCGGTCCATATTCGTGCGACACATCGGCGAGATCGGATTGGGACTAGTGGGATTTCCGACAGTCCTACTCTAACGTAATTGGTGCACAAGCAAATGCGACAAGCAAATGCGGTGACCCGTGAACGTTCCACGAAAGAGCTCAATAAATCTGTCTATGCCAAACGAGATACCGGCTCGTTCTTATTTATTGTTCGGATACAATCGGGATATCCAATGAGAACCGCGGCGGCCACGAAAATAAGGGATTCACGGTCTTCGTGCACCTAAAACGTAACATGCTTCCGTGTCGTCCTGAACTCCGACCTTCTCGACAACGGTACGAATTAATCGAATCGAACAAAACATTCGAAAAGGCGATAATTTTCTTGGCCGTATGCGGAATTCCCATGGGCCACGAGGGGCCACGGACCCCGGGCCCGCGGGACTCGCCGGCTACAACGCTTTTAAATTATAACTATCAATTTAACGACTCTTTACTGAGTTATATTGTTGGCCATTACGAATGCGGCTCGCGGTTAATTTATTGGCGGAGGTAACGCGCGGGCGAGTGTACTAGGAATCTCCTTGAATTTTGTATGGGAACTTTTGGACGAATATTTTTTTCTGGTAAGTTGATAGTAACCAGATTTTCAGGTTAGGGCATCCAAAAATTTCGTGCCAAAGACAGTTCGCGCCGATCGGGAATGTAGACGACATCGGAAACGCTCGAGCAGTACTCACTCCTGCTTTAACGGTCCTGTAATTAAGGAAATTGCGTATGCCGACCCTCGCATGCCCGCGTGCTCCGTCACGTGTCTCATTGCAATAGACGAGAGGGTACATTCTACGGCTAATTCTCGAATCGCCGGCTTTTTCCTTCCCATGGGAAGTACCCGGCAGCGGGGGCGGCCATTCTCGAATTGATTAACCGAAACCTTTTTTCACCTGGTTTCCCATCGCACGGCTAATTTTCGCTAAGACAAGGTTGACTGGACCGTTCCAGGGATCTGCTCCGCCAACAAATCAATTCGCAGGCCTTTTGTTCGGTTTTTACGGCACTGACCCAATTCGGCCGTGTCCCGGTGGAGTCACCTTTTACTAGCGATGTCTCTATTAAATTCAGCCTATTGTTTTTGCGCCTCTGGTGACGACAACCGAACGGTCATTGACACCGTGCGCTTTTCGCCCCTCGTCCCGTAACAGAATTTCACGATGTCAAACGGCTGAAGAGCCTTTGTGCGCCGCTACAGGGTCCCAGGGGCATTTTTATTGAATGGTAATTACTGCCGCGCAAGCACGTCGCCAGTCGTGGCGTGCTTTTTTTTGCGAATGCAATATGCGTTTGTTGCTCGCGGTTTGATTCCAAGGTGAAGCCCGGCGCAACAGTAGCTGGCTTCCCACGAAGAATCCGATCAGACACGCCTGCTCCTCGGAGCTCGGCGAGACCAGCGCCGAACAATCGTTGATATGATGATTCACGCGGGATGCTTGAGCCCAGGCGAACAATGCGCCATTGCTGATGGTCATTTTCTTGTAATGCGATTTTCTGGACGGTGGGAGAACGTGTCTTTGGTTGGCTATAGCGTGGTTATGCATTGCAGAGTTGATTTTATGGCAATATTGGGAAAGTATACCAAGTTTCGGAATTATTTCGTGAACGCCGCGAGTACAGACATTGACACAGCTGATATTGCGCAAATATGGGGTAAAAATTGGCCTCCAATATAGGTTTCCCAAAATTAGCTTGATATCGACAAAGTTTCATCAAATCGTCCCATTTTTCGGACAGGGTCACATGGTTGCGTCCAAAGCAAGAAACATTCCCCAGAAAACAAAATCGCAACCTAAAAATATTGGTATATGAGGCTCGAAACGAATTTCCCGTTTATTCTTGACGCGACTTCTCTATGTACTCTCGCACTCGCTCCTCCCATAAATCGAATAGCTCGTAAGACTCTTGCACATCGTCGCAGGATTCCCCGGATGTTTTTATTCCTTGCCGTACACCTTTTTCAAATGTTCCCTTCGATCCGTCGCATTTTTCTCCCCTTTCCCGATTTGCTAATTCCACCGGCATTTTTCCCGACACTTTCTTGGTGCATCGACACGTTCGATTTTCCGCAAACACGATTGGATGAATGGTCACGATCTCAACGAGTACGAGGCGATCAGGGAATTATAAACGGCGCTCATTTATCTGAGGTGTCAACGGAACGTATTGAATGATTTATTTTAAATGGATTTATCGAGTTCTTATGATTTTACGTGCTGTCTATAAAGTCTAGATTTCGTGTGTATGTGTGCCATGATTTCCAACCTCACGTAAAATTCGGGATTTAGGGTGTTATGTCCTAAAGGGACGTTACGGGATCTTAGTGATGAAAGTTTCATTTTTTGTGAAAGCATATGAATGATAATGCCAGTTTTTGTCTGAGTTGATATTCTTTGAAGAAAAGTCTAATCACTATAGATAAATGAACAATGATCGAATATCAAGGAAACTACATCAGGCATACTTTTTCGCAATGTCAGCGTACCATAAGTCAACGTATAGACGCCACAATCCATGTGGGTGTTTGGAAACTATCAATAGTATCGATAATCATAATATTGGAAAACATCGTTTTTATTTATTTAGCGTTATATAAATCATTACATTATTTACAATTACTCGTCTGTGTTTGCACTGTTATTAAGGGGAGTCGATGGGGCCGTCGTTGACTTTTTTCTTCTTTTGGCCCTGCCTCCACACCAGTCGCCACACTTGGCCAAAACGCTCTCCAGGTCCTTGTAAAAAATTTCCTTTTTTGCGGGTGAACCATCTTTTTTTTCGATTTTCCATTGACGATTATCATTGACGGTACACATAATAATATATTATCATGGTAAGAAAGTGACTTCGAATTTTAACACGAGATTTTACGAAACATTATGATCTTCAAAACAATATATAACACTGTCAGTCCAAAAGTTGTAGAATGAAAAATATTTAAATGTATTAAAAAATACCGTTGTTGATTTTGTTACTTCGTTGATACTTATCAAACAAAATGTTGCAAAAATAAGTAGCAGAAAAATTTGTTTTGTCTTTCGTCGCTGTCTGCGCGTTGTATTTTTTGGCGACTTCCCTCGTCATAATTTTCTTGAGAGTTTATTATGATGTTATTATAATTATTTCATCGATATCGTTCAGCCGATGTCGGCCGAGATCGGGCCGATATTTCGAAACCGAACATCGGCAGGCCGATAAGTTGCCGATATCAGGCCAACATCGAGTACATATATCGGGCCGACATCGTTTAGCCAATGTCGGCCGAGTTCGGGCCGATATCTTGGAACCGAACATCGGCAGGCCGATGAATTGCCAATATCGGGCCGATAACGGCTGACGTCGGCCGAACTTTTTTTTCGACCGGGATCGATCCCGGTCGACAAAAAAGAATCATTCCTTACGTGGTTACACTCTCACGACGAATTGGAACTAGCACACACACAACAGGTCTTCTGACGGTCAACTCTTTCATCCTCCTGAAATTAATATAAAAATCACAATTAAGTACTACAACGGAAAATTTGAAAAATTCCTGCACATCTTTGGGTATTGACATACTTGCATCTAGCTACTAGAACTTTTCTCAAATCCTAATAAGTTGTCGAGTATCTAACAAGGGAATGTTTAGCAAAAACTGACGGAATCTTAGGTACTACGTACAAAGGCTGAAAATGAAACCAACTACTCTCAGATCTCAAGTCGAAAGTTTGTTCCTTGGAAATCATCTCCGAAAGGTACACAATGGTCGGAAGAAAGGTTTCTCTTCCCTTCATTTTCATTAGCGCTCCATGTTTGAAACTGATAAGCGCGCGGGTGCATAAATTCGAAAGATGCTCAATCTAGATTTCCCGTGACGGAATGTGGGAATGTAAACTCTTCCTGAAACGAGACCCAGTGACTGTCGGCGAATCATAATCGTCCGCCAGCCAGAAAGAGCCCGTCCGTTACGTCATACAATGACCCAGTGATATGTGAGAAATATTTGCAGCTCTTATTGTGCGCGATATGATCTTCGAGTTAAAAGCTCATCGCGGGCGCAAAGAAAAATCCTCGAGATTTTTCAGGCGATGCAAGGCTAATTATTCAAGTTTTTTCTTCCCCCGTTACCCTTATCAGATTTACGATGGAGATACATTCTTTAATTACGCTTCCCCGCGATACCCACGCGTCAGTCGTAAACGAACAGGTTGATGCATTCCAGAGCAGCGATTTTCTTGTTTTCATTTTCGAATTATTTATGAAATAATTATGGCAGCAGCCTGACGTGCTCGGTTTTATCTGCGCCGGGGAAAAGCTCGGGAATTTATTCAAGATCATTTTTTTAGGTTAGGTTCGGAAGGTACGCAGTCTCTTCGTTTTCGAACCTCCAGATGTTCGAACGTGTTTCTTCGAAGCATTGTTATCGTCGTTCTCGTTCATTCCGTTCCACTGAAGATGTATACGAAATCAGTAACGCGAAATAAGTACTTTTCCGCGAGAAAATTCTTGCTTGGGCCTTGACCCCGTCGCCCATTACGAGGCCTAGAAAAAGGTACCTCTGTTGCTTCTTCACGCCGGACTAACAGGCGCTAACATAGAATAATGGAAAAAGTTGATGCCGGCATCTCCCCAGTCGTGAGCGGCACAATTTTCAATTTCGCTCACTCGCTGGCGGAAGTTCTTCCCTCCGGAAGAACTGAATTGACACTTCGCTCGTCCCGAGTCACGGGCACTTATCGCGAGATCTGACACGCCGTCAGCTGCCAGACTGCGAATTCGCGAAACATTCGGGCTCTTTTACGACGAGCAAGAAAACTCTGCTTGTGAAGAATTTCTTCGAGCTTCGTTTGAAGTGCAATTATGCGATGCAAATGCGTGTTATGCATATGTGGGTACAAATAAACAGTGCTACTGGGTCGATGGAGGATCTCGCTTTCGAGATCTCGAAGATCTTTATGACAGAATTTTTTTTTGCTGATATTTCATTTAAAAAATTCATATTATCCAATGTCAATCTTTGTACTCTTCTCGAGTACTCAAGTATCTCGAGCAGAGTTATTTCTGTATACAGTCGGTCGGTATCAATCCCCCTTTCTTCAGCGACTGCTTAGCATGTCTTTAATCCACTTCCCAGGCTCTTCCAAAACTAATATTTACAATGAATTATAAATTTCGTAATCTTCCTGACAGAAGCGCGATTTTCGAATTGATTCTCTTGGACGACGGTAAGGAATATGACCTTTGCAAAGGCCTCTCCCCACCCCCAGCAACGTCTAACTCGGGCAGGAAGATCGCGTGTCACAGTCCCGGGTATCCGGTGCCGCACCGTTCCTCTCTCTTTCCATCGCCGTCTTTCCCGGAGAAAATTGCAGCGCATTAATAAGTTTTTGCGTCGAAGGCGATGCAAATCACAGAGGAGATGCAGATTTGCGAGGCCTGACCTTGCCGAGGCCGTTCAGTGATCCTGACCGATGAAAGTTCAGCGCGGTCTTATGCAACGCAATTTCGCCGGCGGCGACGTCGTGATCCTTGGCTTTTCCTCATACCTTTTTTTATGTCCTTTTCCTTTTTTTGTTCCTCGGGGAACATCGTTTCGCGCCGGTTCCGTTGCCCCGTTTTCTTCCTCGGGCAGTTTTTACGAGGCAGGCATTTTTCGCAGCTCGGTTTTCTTGCCCGTTCCTACATTAATTCTGAACTAGTTCACGAGATAATTTGTACGGTACATAATGAGTTCGTTGCTAATAGTGGCGAAATCAATGATCCGTAATTTCACGGGGCGCTATTTTATCGCGACTCTTGGGCTCTTCACTCCCGATGCGTGGCATCGCCGGGAATGTGTATTGAAATGGGGCAATTTTACAGTCGTCGGGTTTGAATCGATGAGTTGGTTCTTGTGAGACCAGGCATTTTATTTTATGGGGTTGAGATTCGCAGTACGAATAGAAATAATACAATGCATTCTATTACATTATCGAAGTAAGATAATTCAAGATTTTACGGAACTTGTCCAATTTTTCAAGGCCCAAGTATCTTTTCCGGAAAAAACGCATAAACGTGAAAAAATTTATATTCACCTTACAAAAATAAAAATTGAATGACACAAAGACATAAAACCTAAGAGACAACTCTAAAATCAACAACTCGAAATAAATACAGAGGACTACGAGAAACAATATGTATAATGAATTCACACGACTCGAAGCACGGTCATAGCGGTTTTAGCAGTAGAAGACCGCCATTCATTTGCATTCGCTCGTACGCGAAATTATACGTTTGCGAATGTACATTGTAGGAATATCTTCACGACAATCCGGTATACATGATTTTCATTATTGGTCTCGGGGCGCCTTTCGGCTCCGAGAATGTGTTTTTTTCCCCTCCCCCGATGTCGTCCGAAACAAACGCTCATGAGGCCGTGCAATTAATTTTTTTCCCTTCCTCGGAAACGTGCGCCCGATGAAAGAGGGGAAAAAAATTGTCATCATTTCCGTGCGATTTTAATGCGCAATTATGTGAGAAATAATTACATCTCCATGTCCCGAGCGACAATTAAGATTGCGATCGACATGTGCCGCGGAAGGTTTCAACCCCCGCTTCTCGCGAGGACACGGCGCCGAAGTGCAAAAGCCGCGCGCTTTTTCACTGGTTCATATTCGTGTGTACATATGAAAAAGCGTCAGATATTCGCGACAAATGACATCCTTGTTGATGCCGATCGCAAATTAGTCGCGTCATGCGACGCGTAAATATAATTGTTATTGCGGATAATTGTACGTGGAAAGAGCGAAGCGTGAAGGGATCCTTTGGGGAGTTTTAAGTTATGGCGTTTTGAAGGGACGGAATGATTGTTATACTCAAACGCCAAAATAATTACAGATTTCTGTATACAAACATTTCTTATGTGATTTTTCTTTTTTAAGAATTCATATTTGTTCGAAAATAAAAACATCGTTGCACAAATAATTATGTTACAAAATATATTTGTATATTTTTCAACTATGTCTACTTTTAGGTAGTATAACCTCTATTTCTAGAAATTGGAAATTCATTTTGTATCTACTCAATATTTCACATTCGCCCGCTATACAAATCAAGATTTTAGATTTTTTCAAAAAAGGAGAATGCTAACCTCAACACGGCTCTGCGAGAAATTGCGTGCTCGCGTGCAGTAATCGCTCCCCCCGATGGCCTTGAAAAGATTCGTCGCCGCAAATGAAGTGACGATTTCCGCTCGGCGGCTTTCCGTGATCCCGGTGTTTCTGGGCGCTTTTCCCGCAACGGATTCGCTGATTAAAAGCCGAAAGACGCGCATGCGACCGGTCAGCAGGCTCGCGCCGTTCACGTCATCATCACTGGTGTTCCCTGGAATATTATAATGATCCCCGGGGGCCTTCCGCGTAATTGCCATTGTCCCCGGCGCCGCTCTCGTGAATGATAATCGCGGAGCGCGAGGGCACGGAATCAACGCGACGCGTCGGCTTCACGGTGCCCTCGTGTACCCTTGACCTAGGAAACGGCGCTTTGTGATGAAATTTTTTTTCTGTTATTCGTGAGGTGAATGTTACATTAAAGCTTGTGCTGCGTTTGTAGGACTTTGTCGGTGATTTCACTGAGAAACGTTTATGCCAAACAAATTAAGCAAAAATTTTTGAATTGATAATAATATGTTTATTGAGATTGGTGTGATTTTCCATTGAAACGAACGAATTCCATTGAATTGAATAGAAATCACTCTAAAATCGGGAAAAAAGTCAACCTATTCATTTCCGAGCGATTTTCATTTTTTTTTGTTATATGTATAATTTTTCGCCATCTTGAATTCTAAAAAAACTTAACTCCAAAATTGCGATGCCGGATTTCTCGCCATCTTGAATCTTATTAATGAACCAATTCATAAGTCACAAAATCAACTTATCTGACGCTCTATAGATCAGTAAAATCAACAGTATCCTCATGTTTGTAGATAACTATCAATAAAATCGCCAAAAATGTCAAATTAACAACAAAATATCGCGTTTCGAAAAACACAAGATCCTCCGAATCCTGGCGTAATCTTGACAGGGATGCTTTTTCGAAAAAGTGATTGACAAACTATCGCTTCTAAAAGCGAATTCGCGTCTGCAATTACGGCGTTTTCGTTTATCGGTGGCAGTTTACGACTTTTTACTTTATGAACGTCTGACATTAATGGCCTTTTTTGTTTATGAAAAGTCACTCGCGTGCTTGACGGATGATAATTTGTGAACATCTAAATTAACGATCCTGCCTTGATGGGAAACATACATATCTCAAGAAACGGACCGTAGCGCATTTTATAACCACAACATGCTGAAAGCTTTTTCTCGTCGAGATAGAACTAATAACGAGAAAACAAGGATTTATATGTATATTATAATATGATTCATTATCATCACAATTTTTTCCAAAAATGGCATAGTTCTCGGAAAAAACAGATTTTCAAATCAGGCACCAAAATGACTCGTTATTGCATAAATATACGTATATAGCCACACTTTTTTAACTATGGACAATCAAAATTGCCAACTTTGTATGAAATCGTACGGAATTGCCAAAAAACGTTGATGACGTTGTAAAACCTCCCCATCCAAGCTCACGACAATTAACCACATAATTTTCTCACACTTATCACCGTCCACAAAAAGGGCACGAGAAGCATAAAGCCGGGGTTTCGAGCAAAAACGTTTAGAAAAACTCAATTGCCTTCATGATGTAATCAAGATTTCGCGAAGGGGGAAAAAATTAATTCCCAAATAGAACGGAAGGAAAACTCGCCGCTCGGCGTTTCCTCCTGCCCATTTCGTAAGCTTCTTGTTCCCTCTTATCTCTCCGAATAAACGTTAAACCCGAGGTAATTGCATCGTTAAATTTTTATTCGACGAACGAAAAGAAACGAGATGCGCAAAATTTGAGGACGGGGAGATTACAGCGGTGAGATCGTGGTCATCGATCATGAAAGACGGGATCGCGAGCATGTGGGTGAAGGTCATGAGCTTCTCCAGGATGTGTCGAAAGTGAAACTCCAAATCCTGGAAAGCTTTTTCGATCTTTTATCGTTTGTTTGCATTATTTTTACGAGAGTTTGTGATGTTTCTTCGTTTAGAATGCTGAAAAATTGAATTTTTGTTGTCACTTAACCTCAAAATTTTTTCTCATAATTAAAAGATGAAAATTTCTGGATTCGATGGCAAACGAGCCTGAAATAATATAAAAACAATCTATTCCGATACAGAAATACTTTCTTCGGTTAATTTCCTGTTGAAAATAAAATTTACAATTCACGAATTGGATGTCGTTTATACTGGAATTCATTCAGCATTGAATTTTCAAGACATCGAATCAAGTCTGTGAAATCTTAAGTTTTGACTAATGAGAAATATTAAAGGCGCGTTTCACGATTTTACGGGATAATAAAGATTGCAAAGCTAGAGCACGTTTAATGAAGTTCATGTTTCATTAAAAACAAATATAGCATCGGTCGCTTTGAACTAGTTGAATGTACTGTTATTCCGAAGTAACTTAATATCAAAAATCTCAGAGCAACCACAAATATGTATCGCGTAACGTGTTAGTTTTTATGACTACGGGATGCAGATTGCAGTATCGGAAATCAATAAAAATAGTGCACATCATTATAAGAAGATGATTCAATTATTATTTCGAGTATAAAATCTATTCGTTTGTATTTTCTAACGAGCCAGCGTTAGAACACGAGTAAAAGTTAGAAGTTTAGCTCCTATCTTCGTCCGTAAAACCATGCTGTAGCAGAATTACAGTAGATCATTGTACAAACGGGAAACGTTGATTTTCTCAAAACGAAAAGTTACCGTCCGAGGCGAAGACGAGGAGTACCGTTAAAATCGTATTTTCTTCGACGGCAACCAAAGAAGACATTTTAAAGTACCACTTTGAGGTTAGAATCAAATAAACATAAAAAAATAATTCCAAACGGCAATCACTACTCATTCAATCAACGACAAAATTTCACACTCTACTTAAAAGCCCATTTCGAGCACTGTAAAAAAATTCTCGTCGTGAAAACACGACTTCTCCCCAATAAAAAAATATTCACGCGAAACTGTGCATCCGCGGCTTCCTCAAAACCGAACGATCCCGTTTCTGCGTGGGATTACATCATTGAGAAAAAAACTGTCGCTCCGCAGTAAAAGTCCAATTCTTTCATCACCATCTTTTACCGAGATAGTAGCGTCATTTTTTCACAGTTACAACTCGCGACAATGTTTCCGCGCTCGATGAATGGAAGAATATATTTTCTTCCCGCGGCAACATTGTGTAGCGGGAACACGGCAAAAAACGTCCGCGCTACAAAATAAACCATAACGCGATAATACGAACGCATCCCACGTGCAGGCATCGCGCAACGCGAAAATATCATTCAATATCCTTAAACCCACAACTCATTTTTCACGAGAGCCCCGCGAAAAGAGAGAGGGCTTTCGCTGATTCGCAATTTCCCGGCTATTCTGTGGCTCAAATTGCTTTCGAGTTGAAGAACGATCAATCCCCGGTTCTAGCGCCCCATTGTCTTCGCCGGGGCCGCACACTGGTGAACATTACGTGAATAAATTACAGACCCGCCGTACCCTAAAATTACGCGTTACTGTAATTTCGGAATTCGGAATCGAAAATCGCGCAACGGTTCGGAATTGCGCGGGGCACGCGAGCCTCGACCTTGCGTTCACTGTTTTCGCGATGCCTCAATCAGTCTTGCCAACTTTTCGGGCCCGGGAACGTAAGTGGTTGTCAGATATGATTTCATGCGTGCGTCAAAAGAAAGAAGATATAGAAAATCCACATATATTCAAGATACATGTGTTAGTGTGCAAGTAGTTCTAATCAGTGCGATCAAAAACGCGATAATAGACGACAGAAAAAGATATGGTTTTTTGTTGACGTTGATCATCTATCGATTGATTCACTGAAGAAAAAAATATCGTTCGGTCAATCAAAACTGCGATCTAACATTTCATAAAGAGATCAGAGGTGAATGAAGCTATTCTTATGCAAGTAGTTATAAGAATCAGTGCAATCAAAAACACGATAGTAGAAGACAGTAGAACATACTCTTAAGGTTATAAAATGCACCTAAAAATGATCAAATCCTGCACACACATAAAATCACAGCTGAAAAATACCTCCCGGGCACGTCTATTTTTTCGCATTCAGTGTTTGCGATTCGTTGCGTGGTTTTTGCAAAAACGCCAGCGCTATCTCGGAAAAGCGTAATATGACGATTCGCCGGTTGCGAGCGTGTCCGATTGACGTTGGAGAGGGATATAAAAAACGAAGGGCAAAGCGCTGCCAAGTGTTCCATCATCATTTCACGTTTTCGTCCGGCTTCGGGATGAAAATGATTAATACGAAGCAAGCTGCAAGCAGAACGGACCGATGAGTATCGGACAGGTTTTGTGACAAAAAATCAAAAGCTACGTAATCGAGAAAGTGAAAAATAAGCCACCGAAATGACATCCTGGAGAAAAAAGTACTATAGTTTTCTCAGCGCCAAAACTGTAGACCGGAAATGTTCCCAAAACCGATACGTTACCAATGATCAATCCCGACAAGGTCGCGAGCGATGCAAAGCAGCCCCGCTCGAGCAAAACCGGAAATAACATACTTCCAGTGACAGCGCCTATTCTGCCCAGCATCAGCACAGACGAGACCGCGGTTGTCCTGGAAGAAGCGATAAAAGTAAATCGAAGAAATCGATTGGCGGCGAGGTTTGGCCGCGCGGAATTAGTGCTGTACCTGAGGGACGTTGGGAATAGATTAACGGTAAGCCCGATAATTAAATAAGCAGTTGTGGCCATCAATGCAACGAATAAGCAGATGAACACTAAAGTCATTACGGTACTCGTGGACCAGTTCATAGCCAGCAGAAAACAGGAAGGAAACGCGGTCGTGAAGACTGGAAGAAGACAACGAGCCAATAAATCATTGCCAACAATGCGATCGTTACCGCGTATTACTCACGCAATAACTTGTTATGGTCCACGCGTGAGAGCAGAGCGCCGCCGAAAAAAAGGGCGATGATCGGCGAGGTCGCGACTATCAGATTGTTCGTGTAGACGAACGGTGTTTTCGATGACGTCTGTGGGTAAATTAAATCGAAATTACTTGTTGCATCGTGGCGCTTTTATTGTGCTCGCGTGTTGCTTCGTTATACCTCGACGCATAACGGCTCGTGCACCGCGGGAATCGAGCTGTTGATGAAATTCGTACGGACGGAACGGTCCAGGATTTGGCAGAACGTCAGGTTTTGGGACACTGGTTCGTGCTTTTCCAGGATTGCGAAGACGTGAGGTTGCCAGAGTCGGATCGAAGATGCGCTGGGTCAGAGGGTTTTTATGAAATTTGATAAATGGGGGGTTTTGAGAGGCTTTTGGGAATCTTATGGTGTATCATAGGAATTGGGTAGTTTTTGTTTTTGGGTGCAACTTTTGTGATTTGATGATATACTCACCTCAATAAAACGCCGAACTGGACGAGTGTTACGAGGAGCAGTCGCGACATGTAATGTTTGGAAAGCAAAGGTTTCATTTGGTACAAACTGTGCCAAATATTTATTTTCGGACTTTCCCCGGTTGAGTCATGTTGCATGTTTGGTACTTTTTCTGGAATTTCGTTTTCGAGTTCGAGAATCTGAAAAAATAAATCCATGTGTGAGACCTGTATTTTGTAAGCAACTCTTGAAAGTTTTTTAAAATTTTCAGGAACTTGCTTGAAAATGTTCAGATAAATTTCTGAAACCGTTTAATGTTCCCTGGAATTTCAAATCAAAAACTCGAAATTTCTTTCCTCGAATTTCTAGTGAAACTTCAAAAATGTATTTGTGTATCAAAATATAAATATGATTTGGAAGATTTTTTGAAAAATTCAACAAGTTCTAATAATTATCCATAAATTGCCTAAAATTATTAAAAAATTCCGGAAATGCTTGAGTTTCCGTAATCATTACATATTTCATAAATTTTGTGGATCATGCAAAGAATTTCCGTACCGGATAAGATTCCTTCGGTTTCCCTGTATTCATAGAATACATGGTTCGAAAAACGTCCATAGCTTCGGAATTTCTCCCTTGGCTCATCAAAAATTTTGGGTTCTCGGGGAAATAACTCAAACCCAGCGCTCCGATAATACTCGGCAAGCCACAAGACGACAAAAAAATTCGCCAGGAATTATATTTGAATAGCACGCCGGAATTGTCGTCTCGTATGACGAATGACCAGTCTCGCGGTATGATTAGGAGCGCAAGAACTGCAAGGAAGGGAAAAAGATGATTGGCTCATAAAATCGCTTGATGAAAATTAATGGGCGACTTCATTTTGATCAACAGAACGCGTCTGTTCTGATAACGAATCGAAAATTCACATTTTAATACCAAATTCTATTTAACAAATCCGTAAATTTCCAGATTGAAATGTTCAGTTATCGGTTATTCCATGTCAGATTTACAACTGAAATTTTAATATCAACAAAAATTTTTTCTAACATTCTCCAGAGCAAAATAATTAAGGCGTACTTTTCTATTTTGGAAAATTTTTTTTCGAGTAATGATTTTTTAGAAATTGAAATTTGGAAAAAACGAGAAACTTTTAGTAATTTATTATTTCAAAACTGATCGATGTACGAAAAAAGGGGGTTTTCGGGTCGAGAAATTTATATTCATCACTATTTCGTTCGAAAAACTGTAAGTTGCAAAAATAAAAACGACCGATCAGAACATCATTTTCATGACAAAAAATAATTAAAAACTCAAAGTCCCGATTGAAATTTTACACTTCAGAAATTTCTTCCTCACAAAATTTTGGAATTTCGCAATTCAAACAACATAAAAATCAAAATCCTCGACATTTCTGGCTACGCGTCCGCAGAATATCGAATTTATTATAAATGTACGGATGGATGCGTTTGATCGAGGTGAAGCATTACCTGCGTTGACGATATTTCCAAAAGAAGCTGCAAACGCTATTCGAAGCAGTATCTTTGCTCTGCTCTTCGTAGCGTGAAATTCTGCGGAATATGATATAATAGATGCGAAGGCACCACTTACTCTGATAAAGAAAAGTATATCGTAAAGAAAATTACAGCGTGACCAATTCGGAATTACAATATTCTTTCGGTACAGCTATTCTGGATTCTCTCTCTTCGTGAATTTTCTCGTAATCAACTCTTCGTTTTTTTCAGTGTAATTGTATACGCCAAAAGCAGCGAAATTGTTTTTTTCTTTCTCTTTGATCTAATAATGTATGTATTTCTTCAACTGATCTACAAAATGTTAGGATACACAATTAATTCCAATAATTCGAATATCTCAAGTTTTTTAAGAATCCCTAATTTATCCCTGTTCAAAACTGTACCTAAAAAACACGAATAATGATTACGAAGAACTTACATAAAGCCACTGACGAATTTAATGACGACAAGGGTCCAAATGTTTTGCGAGAACCCGCTGAAGATGTTGCAAATCCCATCGGCCATGAAACCGTACACCATGATGTTCCTCCTCCCGAACAAATCCGCGACAACTCCCCACATTAAGGAGCTCGACAACATTCCTGAAACGTTGGAAAGCCTCATTATCTGGTGAGAAAATTGTAAAGCGCTTAACGATCAGGAAAAGCCTTGGAGTCAGGAAGGGACCGGCGTCGTTTTCTCGTTAGGTTTTTTCCTAATCGGGAAAAAACCGAAACAACTTCCGAACTGGATTTTTTCGAGGATTGTGTGTTATCTTGTGGACAGATCCTGATTGCATTGAAGTGTCTTTTT
>JAPYZK010000616.1:0-24412 GCA_030522785.1 Platygaster equestris
GAAATAAAAGTCGAATCATGAACACATAAAAAGCAGACCTCTCCGTAATTGACGTCTTGGAAGTATGTGCAAAAATTGTTTGGGTGATTCCGAAAATTGGATGACAATCTGATGAGAACGAGAGGAAAATGTTAATGAACACTCGTCTTTCCAATTTTTTTCCCATATTAACTTTGATCGATCGAAAACGATGATCGATTCGTTGAAAAAACAGAAATGCCACGGTACTGACATTTTCACTTAAAAAGCTTCAAATGTTGATGTTTACAGAATAGTAGCTCTATCCAAAGAAATTTCTGAGTTTTTTTCAAGGAGATAAGAGAAATTTGTCAAATTTTATGGAAAAAAATGAATTGCATTCAAAATACAGAGGTCCACGGCACTAACACGAAATTTCGCGACACACTGTTTTTCGATCTTTTTCGTCCTCTATAATATGTAAAGACAACTTTGATTTGTTGAATAAAACGAAAAAATTTGAGTCATAATCGTTCATTACAAGTATGTTTCGTTTTTCTGGGAACATCATTCAAATTATCAGCTATCAGTAAAGAATGAACTAATGAATGATGTATCGCAGAAACGCATGGACGAAGTTTAAAGATGGTTATTTATAGTAATCATGCATTGTTTCGAATTCAAACTGGAATATTCTCTTTCAAACCTGAAAGAACACGTATATAACAGTTACAACGGAATCACCCAAGTGTCCTTCAGATACAGCAAACTCTCGCTATTAGTAATTCAATTTAGTCGAATCTTGATAAACGTCATTTCAATACCGCACAATGACCATAATATTAGTCCACTAAAAGATACATCCAAAATCCCGCTATTGGCCCTAAAAAATTCCATAGATGCAAATTTGTAAAGAATTTTCTTCTAGGTAAAGTAAGTTACCGCAATTTTTTCGCCAAAAACGAATTAATTCCTCAAAACCTGTATGGCGGCTTATTCACAAGGGGTAGAAGGTCGCATTTTTGGATTTAGACTCTTTGTCAACCGCCCAAACCCCACACAAAATACCTTTTTTTCCGCTTCAATTGCATGATGAAATCCTAATTTTCCTGACTAAACCCAAAAATTCGATGAATCCCAATAACTGGAAGTATTTCTTCCACATCGATCTATCCGATTTCAAGCTCATCATTTATTTTATTCTGGATGTAAAATTTCCAGAATCGATTGAGTAACACAATAATATTGTACCTGGAAAAGGTTGTAGCCCTTGTCGTACATCCACATCTCATCTGCCGGATGTTCCTTGGCACCGTCGCACTGGCTGGAATTTCGAAGATGAGGGGGTGGTCCCCGCGTCAATTGAATCGCGAGAGACCTTTGTAGCAGCAAAAGGCACCGCGAAGGCCCCGAGGCCCCCGGGCCCGTGCCATCCCCTAGAATAGAGGACATTTTTTTCTTTCCTATTCTAACGCTTCGGTGGAGGCATCACGTTATCTGCAATCATAATTTACGGAATGGGATTTATTATTACGAAATGTATGAGTAATAAAATAATACCAAGTGGAGTGAAAATATAACAATATCGTCAACTTTGTTCTATAACCATAATATTGGTGAGGGTATTATCGACAATGTCGATCGAAAATCTAATATCATCAACTGTGTTAATGAAATATCGAATATAATCAATTATTCCGATTTAAAAGTCGATACTATCGATCAGAAATCAATAATGCCAATGGGAAACTGATAACATCGATCGAAAAACGAATATCATTGACGGTTTTGATGGAAATACCGAAATCTATCGATGATACCATTCATAATTCAATAGTATTGATGAAAAAATTGATATTTTATCGACAATATTACTATTGGTGTCATGATTTATATTGATATAGGTATTATCGACAGTGTCGATTTAAAATCGAATATCATCAATGATTTCGATAAAATATCGGATATCATCGATTATTTCGACGGAATTATCGGATATTCTTGAGGATTTCAATTGAAAGATCGATAACATCGATCAGAAATCAACAATACCAATCGGAAGTTAATAATATTGATAGTAGATTAATATTTCATAGATGATATGAATATAATTTACACGATTAATAATATTGGTATGAGTATTATCGACAGCGTCGATCAAAAATCGATAATTCAAATAGACAATCGAATATCAGTAATTATTATAATAAAATTTCGGATATATCGATGATTTCGACAAAAATATCGTATATTATCGAGGAATCCGATTAAAAAGTCGATAATGTTGATCAGGAATAAATAACGACGATCAGAAATTAATAATATCGATCGAAAAAAGGATATCATCGATGATTCCGATGGAAATACAAAATTTCGACTGAAAAATCGATATTATCGATGATTTCGACTAAAAAATCCACAATTTATAGAACATAATTAAATGTAATTGACGCTTTTTATAATAACGATTTTACACCACTGTTCTCAAGTGTTTTTTCCCGAAGATATATAAAATCACTCAAATTTTTCACTCTATAGTATCAGAAAAATGTTATTCTCAATTATCTAAATCTGTTTCAAATTTCGTTAAAAGTTCATTTCTGAACGAACTGATAACTATACAAGTATATTATGTCAAATATCACTCCCTCTTTCCAACCAGAAAAAATTCCAGACCATCCACTGCTTCCAATACATCCTATAAATCACTAATATTCACTTGTTCCACAACTCCCTGCAAAGTTCAACCAACAAACCAACAGCCATCTCCCCAATCTCCGCCTGATTCTCCTGTTATTTCTGATGTCATGGAGATTTAAACCTGCCTCGAGAGAGAACCAGCACACGAACTATCAGTAATTAACAAGTTTCCAACTATCGCAATTTATTGTACACGGATCATGATCAATCACCGGTGAAAGATCAATGCGTCGTACATCATGTATCGATGATTTAAAAAACATTTGAAGAATCGCGGATGGCTATCGGGAAGAGAAACAAATAAATTGTGTAAAAGTGCGGGGCCGGGCCTGGCTACTTTCTCGCCTATAAAATCATCATCTTCCTGAATCCCTTTAACTTTGGACGATCGAAATCTTGAGATCCGCGTGATTTCACCTTGTACCACTTGGCGGAGCGGACGTGGAAAAAGAATTTCCTGTCGTGACTCATTGCTGTCGTCGTTACGGATGCGACTGTACCTCCTATCGTCACCCGGCCCTGACCCCTGTGGGAGATACCATTTTTTTCACGTAATTTTGACGTGTGCAACCGTGGAATTTGATAAGGGCTTTTTTCCTTTTTTTAGTTCATTATTTCATCTTTGTGAGGGATTTAGGGTGTTCAGACGTCCGTATTTTACGTGCGCTGTCCTGGTTTCCGTATTTTTTTATAATATCCGTATTTTTGACCGGTTTCACATCAAAATGAAGAATTCCATCAGAAAATTGAAATTTCTGTGGAGTGGAATTTCAAGTAATAAAAAATTTGGAATATTTGAGTAATTTCGAGAATTTCGATGATTGTGAAATTTCTGAAACGTTTGAGAATGTTCGAAGTAAATATAATAGTATTGATCATCCTGGAATTTTTGAAATCACTGGAATTACGTAAAGTTGGGAATTTGGGAAATTTGCAGAATTTTAACCACTTTGTGAAATTTTTTGATATATGTGGATTCTTAAAGTTTGAGAAATTTTGAATATTTCGATTATTCCTGAAATCTTTGAAATTTTAGAGACGTTTCAGAATTAAGATAATTGTAGAATTTTTAAAAATTGCAGGAATTTTAAAGTTTTGCGAATTGAGAAATTTTCGAAGTTATATTGAAAATATTGAATACTGAAAATATTCCAATTATTTCAGAATTTTTAAAGTTATTAGAATAACGTGAATGTTGAGAATTTTGAAAATTTGCAGAATTTTAACCGTTTTGTAAAATTTTGTGATCATGAAATTTTTGAGATTTTGAAGAAATTTCAAAATTTAGATCATTTCCAAATTTCTAAAAGTTTTAAGAATTTCGAAAATTTTCGAAGTTGAGAGTATTTCAAATCCCTGGAATTTCGAAAGTTTCTATAATTCCGGAAATGTTGAGAATCTTTACTGTTTTGTAGAATTTTGTAATATCTAAAGATTCTTTAAGTTTCATGAATTCCGAATATTTTGATTATTCCTCGGATGATTCTGAAGTATTTGTGATTTTAGTGTGATTTCGAAATTTAGATCATCGTGAAATTTCTGAAAATTCCGAGAATTTTAAAATTTTGAAAATTTTTCGGAGTTAGGAGTTTTTAAAACATTTGAAGTATTCTGGAATTAAAAATTTCCAGAATTCCGAAAATACTGAAAATTTTCTACATCCTCAGAATTTTCACTATTTCATAGAATTCTGTCATATTTTGATATTTTGATTATTCTGAAATTGTTGAGAAATTTCTAAATGTAGATGATTCAGAAATTTCTGAAAATTTCGAGAATGTTGAAAATTTCCGAAGGAAAGAGTATCTCAAATATCTGAAGTATTCTGGAATTTCGAAATTTTCCAGAATTCCGAAAATGTTGAGAATTTTGAAAATTTCTAGAATTTTCACCATTGTGCCGAATTTCGTGATATATGAGGATTCTCAAAGTTTCAAGAATTCCGAATATTTTGAACATTCTGAAATTTCCGAGATTCCATACAAATTTCGAAATTTAGATTATTATAAAATTCCTAAAAAAGTCAGTTACATCCTAAGTTTCGAGTATTTCAAATATTCTTATGATCATGCACTTCACGAAACTCTAAGAAAATGGAAAACCTTCAAAATTTCGCAAACATTACATAAGAATTTTAAAAATCCTAAAAAATCAAAGAATACACCAAATTATAAGAATTTTGTATATTTCCCATTTTTCGACACTTCGGAAGTTTGTGGATTTCGAAATATTTGAAGAATACCGAAAATAAATTTTCGCACCGTAAGGCGGAGAAGAGGATGAAAAACATATCCTGGTTGTTCGTTCCCACCATCTGGACACCCCAGAAGAATGAGGTTTTTATTGGTAATCTTTAACATTGCGCCGATTCAATCCCGCTCAAGATTTTTTCTAAGCCCACGACTATCGACTTTCGATGTTTACACCTCGAAACAATTAGTTTTTTTTTTCATTTTGACAAATCGTCTGTTCTAATGACAGGAGTTATTTAGACATAGTAGCTTTCATTTTCGTTCGACGTCATTCAAATTTTTTCCTGCCGAGGGCCTTGGAAAAATGAACAAGTTCGCACCCAAGGATGTTGGGATCGGGGTCGGCGGCGGCGCGTGAAACGATCGGAAAGGACGTGTCACTCGCGCGGGATCTGGGGTCTTCGAACGACGTTATTGGCACAATGTAGTAAAAAAATTAGGCTTCTTATACGATATCACGATCTCGCGCCGTTTATAACTCGCGCGCGGCCTACTTTTTCTCCCGAAGCTTCAAACGAACGCCCGCCTCCTTATCTTATGAGGTCCTCGGAACAGAATCGCTCCGGGAGAAGAGACCGGACCGCAATACTTAATTTTCTTGCCAAAATCGAAAGGTCAGTCTCCGTGGGATCAAGAGAATGCTGAATTACGTAACGGGATGAGTAATAATCATCTGATGTTAAGTTTAGATTGGCTTTTTGTCGAATACTGTTGATGGCCTAACTTTTGGGGGACACAAATATTGAATAGGGACGGGGGATTAACTTTAGAAATTTTGTCGATAATTAACGATAGTGATCGGTAACTTCTACCAGCATTATAATTATTATTATCCTTCTCCACTTCTCCTTTTTTATAGCATTTTTGGATCATATTACATGATTTGAATTTGTGATTTTTCATTCTTCGCAGATTAGCTAGTTTCCGGTTTTCGAATTATAGAGTTTTTTTAATTTTTGGATTTCTTAATTACGAAGTTTGGAAACTGGAATTAAAAGATATGGGACATGGAATTTTCGTTGAATTATGAGACAGAAAATATTTTCTTGGTATTTTTTGTGTTTTGAGTTCCGAAATTTTTGGAATTCTCATCATTTTACTTTTCAAAGTTCGCTGCTTTCGGACATTTTGAAAATTTCGAACGTTCAAAAAAAGTTTTGATAGTCATAAATTGGAAAATTTTCAATTCACGTAATTTCCATTGTTAAGCTCGTGAAGAATTGAAAAAAAAAATTTTTTTTTGTAATGAAAAATATTACATTTTTGTTTCCTAGGATTGTGAGTATTCGAGATTTCAAAATTTCGAATTTTTGACTTTCAAAATTCAAAAACGAATTAGGGGCCCCGTGGTGTTGGGTCACTCGAGATCGCCGTTTGATCGTAAAAGTCAAGCGGCGGTAACTCACGCCAGTTCTTGGATGGGTGACCGCTTAGCGAGTCTCGAGTGGAGCAAAAACACGATGGCTTTTAGGACGAAAATCGAATCCTCCTGTTGATGGTGTGTAATCACCATGGTAGTGGCAACAGAAAGGTTAGATTGATAAGTCCGACGACTTTGCCGCGGGGTTTTTCATGGTTTTCCCCCGCGGGTTGGTGGTGGGAAATGTCCCAAGTCGACGTAAATACCAAAGTCGGTGAATGGGAGGTTATGATCGGCCAGTATCGACATAACAGTGAGAGGGAGAATAGAAATTTGGGAAAAGAATGGAGAAGTGAAAAATTAGGTGGGATGGCCTCGTAGCCCAATGTAGGCTGAGTGCCAAGAACCAATTAAAAAAAAAAAAAAAAAAAAATTTTAAAACGAATTAAAAAATGTACATCTCGATGTTTCCCTTCTTCTACCATATTTCGATCATATTTCGTGATATTGATTTCTGATTTAAATTTTATTATTCACAGAAATTCGCAAGTCTTGAGTTTTTGAATGACAGAGGTTTTTGAAAAACGTTTCTCAACATTTAAATGCCGGAGTTTTGAAGCTGGAATTCACCTTCACGTTAAGCATTCACGTTGTCGATAGTTAACAATATCACGCTTATCGATCATTATCGATAGTGATCGAATAATTCCCCTCCCGGTTCACTTCATTTTGTTTATTTTTGTGTTGTTAATAGATTCGAGGTTAGAATCGAGTTGTTGCTGTTGTTGCAATCGATAAATCGACACATCGATTTGAACTATTCTATTCACTAAACACCCATTTAAAAATTACAGCGGAAAGATTTAAATTGATTATTTTTCCATTACAACTTGGATCAAAAATTTTCGATAATGTAGATATTCCCCCCCCCCCCCCATTTATGTCCTTTACTGAAACAAATTTTTGTCGCAATTAGATAGGCTATGAGGGTATTGGACCCCCCACTCCTACTCTCATCATGTGACCAGGAGTCGGGGTCAGTGATACATTATGGAAAATTTAAAAATTTTTTAACTATCAAAAATTCTAGAGCATCAAAAAATTATTAGGAATTTCGCGAAATTCTGTAATAGAATGAAAAATATTATGAAATCGAATAAAAAATTCTCCAAAATCTCATAAAATATGAAAAATTTTGGAAAATACGTTATTCTATGAAATGTTGATAATTATATCAAATTCTGAAAGATTTCTAAAAAATTTTCATATTTCCTTCAATTTTTCGAAATTCTTTCTCGACTTTATCATATTTGTTTTATGCCAGATTTCGTCAAATTTCTGGTAATTTCACAATTTTCTGGATTTTTTGGACTTTCACAATTTTTTGAATTTTCAAGACTTTATCGCTGACACCCTACTCCCGATCAAATGATGGGAAAAGGAGTAGGGGGTCCAGAACTCTCATAGCCTACCTACTGTCGCAAATATAATCAAGCACGACACCGCCAGTCCGTCTTTGATCTTCCTGTTTCCTCCGGATCTCTCGAGATTTCTCTATCACGGGGCAAAGAAGATTGCATCCTCATTGAATAATTATTTATTACTCAGTACCCTGACATCCATCTTCCACATACGCGACGATTCAATTTTAATGCCCCCGCAGGAAATTATAGAGAAACCGTGGGCGTTTTTCTGGATTTCCGAGTTTAGTTTTCTCTTGGAGAGCAGGGTAATTTACGATTGTTCTGCGTCCCGGATCGCTGTATTTGCGTCACTCGATGGGATCTCCTGACGCAATGTCTTCATTCGTTTGGGACAATTAAAGGGTAATTGCGCCGCTTGCTCGTATGGCTAAGGAAACGCTGCATTTACGAAAATTGCACGAGCAGAGATAAAAGGATTTCACAAGATTCATCGCTCAATTGCTTTTACGCGAATCTTATCAGACCTGATTCGAGAACCGAAATACGATCGAGATTCGTACAGTGGAATTGTGTTAAAAATAGAACGTCTATTGTGGAAGCGACAAAAAACGTAATTTCTAACCCAATCAAATCTTCCGTTCAGTAATGATCAATTAGTGAACATCAACATTAGTTTTTTCGTTATAATAAGAAATCGTTGAAGAACTTTATAGAATGATCGGATTTTGAATGGATACATGTCGTGAATAATTGAAGCAGTAAACAAGAACATTATTGACACAGCCTGAAATACTAATTGAATTTGAGGTAATGATCATCCCGAGTTAGTTATTGGATCTCCTTATATTATAAAAAATATGCCGCCACCCCCCCCCCCCCCCGCCACCCTCGCCAATTCAGTAAGTTTCCTATCGATTCTCATGAATTTCCATAAATTCCCATACATTCCCATCAACTTTCATTAATTTCCATCTATTATCATCAATCACATCAATTTCTATCAATCCTCATCAATTTGTGACAATTTCTGTCAATTCCTATCAATTTCTCTCCATGTCCATCGATTATTATTAATTCCTATAGATTCCCATCCATTCCTATAGATTCCCATGAATCCGCATAAAATCCCAGTAACGTCTATCAATCCCCATATATTCCCATCAATTTCTTTCTATACATTTACATCAATTACCCTCAATTTCTATCAATCACAATCAAATTCTATTGATCCTCATCGTGTACCATCAATTTCCATGAATGACTGTAGATTCCACTAGATTCCTATTAATGTTCATAAATTTCCATAGATATCCATCAATTTCTCATAGATTATTATCAATTCCTATAAATCCCGATCGATTCCCATCAACTCCTATCAATTCCCGTCGATTACCATCAACTCCTATCAATCCCCATCGATTACCATCAACTCCTATCAATCCCCATCAATCCCTATCGATTCTCATCGACTACCATCGATTCCCATCAATTACTATAGATTCCCGTAGATTCCTATTAATTATCATAGATTTTCATCAATTTCCATCAATTCCCAGTAATTATTATCCATTCCCACCAATCCCCATCAATTACTATAGATTCTCTTGGACTGAAATCAGCCCCCATCAATACCCATGGATTTCTATTAATTTACATTATTTCCCATCAATTTCCATCGATTACCATCAATTCCTATAAATCTCCATCGATTCACATCGATCATTATCAATTCCTATCAATCCCCGTCGATTTATATCGATTCTCATAGATTACCATCGATCCCCATCAATTACTATCGATTCTCGTAGATTCCTAACAATTTCCATCAATTTCGATCATTTCTTATCTGTTGCCATCAATCAACTTCAATTCCTATAGATTCCTTTGGATTACAGTCGATCCCTATCAATTCCTTTACATTTCTATCTATTACCATTAATTCCTATCAAACCCGATTAATTCCTATCAGTTCCCATCGATTACGAATAATTTCTATTAATTCCCGTGGATTAAATTCGATCCCCATAAATTCCTATGAATCATCATCAATTCCTATAAATTCACCTGGATTTCGATCAAGCCCTGTCGATTCTCCATTAATTTTCATCGATTTCCATTAATTCCCATCTATTTCCATACATTCTCATCGGTAACCATCAATTCCTATCAAAGCTCATCGATTCCTATCAATTACAAACAATTCCTATGTATTGGGGGTTGGGGCGCAGGGGGCGCAGCCCTCTAGTAATAATATAAGATTATTGCGAAATTCACCTCAAAACAAAAGACACAGAGAAAAAGACAAAATTCAATATTTCCCACTACTACTTAAGATCTTAAAAAGGAGGGTAAAATACGGTTAATTTCAGAAACAAAACTCAATCCATCATTTTCCGCGATATGTTTATGAACGTGTCGCCGGGAGCGGAATCATCCTGGGCGGACCACCCAGCATCGCGAGTTACATTATACATTGTGGCACTCAGCTGAAACATTGCGAGAGGCGAAACGAGCGATCGAGTGCCCCGCCGAAGATAACTCTTTTCGATAAGCTCATTGTGCATCGCGTTTATTCAGCGGCCGAAGCCGTGCGTTTTGCCCGTAGCCCGAACGAACTATTTCGCACCGCGCCTTGCACTTGCTCCGATACGCTCCAGTCATTTCCGGTCGAGTTATACAGTCGTAACTCAAATGTCCAGTCAACTCGGTTGGCTCGAACGCGAAATATTAAAATCGATAAGATAAATTTCGAAAGAAAACTCGACGCGTTTCCGGATTATGGCGCTTTTAATCGTTTTTAATGAGCGTTAACTGTGTACTGTTATTACAATGTTGCGGTTAAATGGTTGGTTTAATTATCTCGGGAATTATGAAAGTTTTTTTTCTGATTAGGCGTTTTGCGCGGAGGTGGAAATTTGAGGTGGTTAGTTTCCTAGTGATTGTAGTTCTTATAAAAACAGGCAAAATTTTTATAAAATCAGTGAATTATTCATAACAATTCGTTATTTTATGAGGTCAATTTTAAAAAGGGTATATAAAATTTTCGATTTTTGTGAAGTGGTTTTATAAAAACTTTATGAAAACATTTTTTTATAAAACCTGTCAAATTTTTTATGCAATTCATCTGTTTCTTTATAAGAAAAATTAAAAGTCTTAAAATTTTCTTATAAAACCTTTATTTTTATAAAAAATCCGCTATTTTTATGAAAAGTTTCATATTTACATAGAAAAAACTTTCCTGATATGAGGAATTTCTCTTATAGTAATGATTGATACATTTTTATTACACAAGGGAATAGAACATCATGTTCGTAACGTTTTTTAGCAGTTACAAAAAGTAAAAACGTATGGTTTTATAGGATTTGAAAATTCTTCAACTCAAATTGAAAATCAGCACCCAAATTGACATAGGTTTGATGGACAAGAAAGTTGAACATCGGATTTCTGATGCAAAGGTCGCAAATTCAAGTCCCGCCTGCTCAAAAAAATTTAAAAATTTCTTTTGAAACGAAATCTGAGCTAGAGCCTCATAAGCTGATAAAAAATGGTATATACATCAACAAAATGATTCAAAAAAGGTTAGAAAAATTTTTGCATATTTTTAAAAATTTTTAAAAAATTTTTTTATAGAAATATTTTGTTATAAAACTTTGATAAAACCACTTTATAAAAAATAAAAATTTTATGAAACTTTTATAAAACCAACCTTATGAAAATTTTCATAAAAATTTTTTATAAAGTTTTTATAAAAACTAGAATCACTAGGGTTAATGAGCTTGAGGTATTATTATGATAGTCATTATTGAGGTGTTATTGTTTGTGAGTTCGAAGTCCGTAAGAAAAAAATTATGATGTTGAGACTTGTAAATTGAAATTAATACTGTCAATGAACCTAAAATTGAAATTCCTAAATAATTGAAAAGTCTACAGAAACTCAAAAGAATTTAAATGATAAATTATGAATTTCGGTCTTTCTGAAGTTTGTAATTTGAAAAAATTCGACAATACAAGTATTAATGTGCTCAAAATGCAAAAATTGCAAGATTTTAAATCGTCAAAACTTCATAATTTGAATCTAGAAATTATTACAAAAGGAACCTAAATCGTAATTATGGATTTGTGTTTCGGAATATGTCACAGAGACTGTGAAATTTATAGAAACTGACTAATTTTCCGGATTTGCAATTTTATAATACTGCAAATGAAACCAACATTAGAATAACGAAAGATTTCAAAAGTCCACAGAAACTTTGAAGTATAAAAATAATGAATCATGAATTTTTGGTCTCTCTAAAATTGAAAATTTGAAAAAATTTAAGAATACAAGAATAAATGTGCGGAAAATGCGAAAATTTTGAGATTCTGAGTCATCAGAACTTTATAACTTGAATCTTGAAATTATTATAAGAGGATCCGAAATCGTCATATTATGAATTCGTGTTTCGACATGTATCACAGAAACTATGAAATCCATAAAAATGTACTGATTTTCCGGATTTTGAATTTTATAATTGTAATGGATCCAAAATTGAATTTCCAAAAGATTTTGGAAGTCTAAAGAAACTTTGAAGTATAAACAAATGAATCATGAATTTTGGTCTTTTTAAAATATAGGATTTGGAAAAGTTTAAGAATACAAGAATTAATGTGCCAGAAAATGCAACAATTCTGAGATTCTGAGTCATCAGAACTTCATGATTTGAATCTCGAAATTATCATGAAAAGATCCTGAATTGTAATTATAAATTCGTGTTTCGGAATGTATCACAAAAAGTGTAGAATTCATAGAAATTGACTAATTTTTCGGATTTTGAATTTTATAATGCTGTGAATGAATCTAAAATTGAAATTTCAAAAGATTTTGGAAGTCTACAGAAACTTTGAAGTATAAAAATGTTGAATCATGAATTTTGGTCTTTCTCAAATTTAGAATGTAAAAACATTTAAATATACAAGAATTAATGTGCAGAAAATGCTAAAATTCTAAGTCATCAGAACTTCATAATTTGAATGTCGAAATTATTATACACAAGGGTCATGAATTGTAACTATAAATTCGTGTTTTGGCATATTAAAGATTTTTCAACTCGCGCCCCCCTCCCCTACCGGAAGCTTACTGAAATCGTTGTCCAATTTTGGTTCCCATTGTCTCTACAATGCTCAAGAATGCGATTATCAATTTTGGCAACTGTACTAATTCTTATATGAAATTTCGGTAATCCGATCGCACTGTATATCACAGAAACTGTGAAATCCATACAAATAGAGCAAATTTCCGGATTTTTAATTTTATAATACTGTAAATAAATCGAAAATAAAAATTCCAAAAGATTTTTGATGTCTACAAAATGTTGAAAGTACCTATGTAGATGATAAATTATGAATTTCAGTCTTTCTAAAATTTAGAAATCGAAAAAATTTAAAAATAAAATAATTAATGTGCAGAAAATGCAAAAATTTCGGGATTTTCAGTCATCAGAACTTTATAATTTGAATCTCTAAAATATTACAAAAGTATCCGAAATCGTAATTATGAATTCGTGTTTCGGAATATATCACAACAACTGTGAAATCCATAAAAATTGACGAATTTTCCGAAGTTTCAATTTAATAACACTGTAAATGAATCCAAAATCGACATTCCAATATATTTCGAAAGTTTACAGAAATTTTGAAATGTAGAAATAATAAATCACGAATACTGGTCTTTCTACAATTTAGAATTCGAAAAAATGTAGGTATACAAGAATTAATGTGCAGAAAATGCATATTTCGATATTCTGAGTCATGAGAACATCATAATTTGGATCTCGAAATTATTACACACAACGATCATGAATCGTAACTATAAATTCGTGTTCCAGCATATATCAGAGAAACTGTGAAATCCATAAGAATTGACTAATCACTCCGATTTTCAATTTTATTCATCATTAATTCGATCGATTCTCCCCTAATTACCTTTCATATGATTCGATTTATCGAGACTTTCATCCACTCGATCACGATTTCGACAAATCGAAGAAAAAATGCTTCGCGTGTAAAAATAATTCCAGAAAACAGCGTTTTTCGAATCTGATCCACTTTCATCCACTTTCGATGAAACGTGGAATTGCGAAAATTGCGTGCAAGGCGATAGCGCGATATCGAATCGCCCAATTTATTGATTGCCGCGTTGTACGACTTCTTCTCGTGGTTGCTTTCACAAGTGTCGCAACCAGCCAAAAACGCAACCCTTCGTATTTTTTTCTACCTATCCGGCATTTTGTTTCTCCTTTCCGCTCAAAGGAACTCGGATAGCCCCCTTTAATCTCTTCATCTTGACATTACCGAGGCACACTCTCCTCCGTAACAAATCGAATTAATTGACGATGGCCAGCGCAAAAGAAAGTGAACTCTTTCCCTCCGCTTCAGGAAAGCAGATTGCCTAATTTATTGTTTCATATGACTCTTTTTACACACGAGTGGACGTGGTCATGTCCGGAATAAAATGACTCGGATGAATAAGATGTTTTTCTTGATAATACGTATCAACATGCCAACGATAAACTTTTCACTTATCCACTACAGAAATCGGAGTATCAGGATGTAGAACGACCATCTTTAATTTCATCGACCTTTTTTCAGAAAAATCGAAATGTCCTATATTGCTGATAAGATCATCTGGTCACTTTAAGTTGGTGCGATTTTCAGTTCACTGATAATTGAGGAAAATATACGGACTAAGTAGGATGAAAATCCGTTAGAGGTCCGAAAAAGTGCAAGTGTGATAGTCGAAGAATTCACCTCCAGAAGCCTTTCTCTTGTGGGTAAAACGCGCACAACATGGAACACGAAAACCCTGGAGCGTCACGAGATTCATCTTATTATACCAATCATTAATCCACTGAGATTTCTCCATAGAGACTTCCGCTAGTCTAACTCTCACATCGAAGCGTATCATCATGTTAAATCTTTATCCTCGCGATTTTGTAGGCGATCTTACAGCGTAATTATCGTCTTTCAACTCGATCAATTGCTCGAATTTTCAGACGCTACACTGTAGACGCTCACTGATTCCGTAGCAGTAAATGTTGCTTTCATAGCCGATACTACGATTTTTCGGAGCTGTGACGAGGATGAATTTTTGATGATTACGAACCTCAATTTTTAGACGTAAACTGAAAATGTCCGCAAGTGAGCGAACATAAAAGCGAACTAAAAGTTTCTAAGACATTCGAAATTTTCTAATTCTGGAATTTTCGACATTTATGACGAAATCCTCAAAATGACTCGTATTTTCGGAATAACTATGTATAATATTTTTAACATTACTGAAATTGTCAAGAATTCATAAATTTTAGAAATTATTTAATTTACGGAATATTCAAGTTTTTACATATTTGTAAATGTTTTAGATTGTTACAATTATACACATTTTTTGGAATTGTCAAAATTTGGGGGATTCCGAAAATTTTCGAAAATTTTGAAATTACTGGAGTGTTCAACATTTTTGGAATTTTTCTGATTATTTGAAAGATTCAAGATTTGAAATCTCTCAACGTTTTGTGAATTTTTAGAAATTTTCAATTTCCTCGAACTTTTCGAAATTTTCAAATTCCTCGAATATTCTGGAATTCTCTAGATTCAAATTACTTTCGAATGGAATTGATTTGAAAACCGTTTAATATTAAAACAATCCCCGAAATTGCAGAAATTGAAACCTCCCGAAATTTGAAATTTCTCTAGTTACTTGGAATTTTCTAAATTCTCAAGTTCCTCAAAATTTTCGTGCCTTGCACAATTTTTAAAATTGTCAGAATTTTCCAAAATTTCCGAGAGTCCAAAATTTTGGAGAATTTTCTAATTTTCACATTTACAATCACAAACCAAACGAAATTTCTGAAATTTATTGACGAGGTTACGAAATTTTCGATTTCGAATCCAGAAAAAGAAAAAATCCACCCAACCGGAATTTTTTTGTATTTTATTTTCCTTTCTCGCAAAAAAACATGTAATTGACAGAAATTGAGTGGGTAAATCATAAAAAAATGAACAAAAACCATAAAATTATTGACCGATTAACAATTAATTTCATCGATTGTAAAATTTTTAATGTTTTCAAAATATTCAAAATCTCACAAAATTGTTGTAATTTTACGAATTTTAACAATTTCAAAGATTCCGAAAACCTATTTGTTGGATTCACAAAATTGCACACAGGTATTATTCCAATTGTGAACTTAAACCTTTCCATTTTTTCTATTGTTAACTTAAAATTCTAAGAAAAGAACGCAATCGCCACCAAAAATTCGATTCCCACATACCTCACTGATCAAAAATTCCGGTGTGAGCCAAGTTGCGCAGAAAGCAGCAAACATAAAAAAGGAGACTCGGGTAAAATTAATGTTCGTTGCAAAAAACGACTACTTCAGGTTAGATTCAGCACTTAATAAATCCACACAATTTTATGGGTTCTTTTTGGGTTCTCTGCGCAACTCAGTTCTTATTATAGTAGGTGTAAAAAAGGGTTGAAAAAGATAGAATCGAGTATCACAAAGCGAATCAAAAACAGCTGAAAATTGAGAAGTATACAAAAATTTGACCGACCATCTGAATACAGCTGCAAAAAACGCTGGATATGCAGTCAGCAGAATGACTATTCTTCCATCAACTTTTGTTGGCTCGCCAAGGAATATGTTACAACATTATCATGATGCAATGACTATAGTTCCCCAATTCGGCATTCGGTAATTTCAATTTTTTTGAAATCATCCGTACCAAAAATTTCCAGATGACGTAAAACACACTGCAAATGCCAGGAAAAGCCACCTCTCTTTATCGAACCACACGTCCTCCACGACACTGATACCAATTGCCGATGCAAATAAGGCAAGACTTTCCAATAATTCAACCACAAAGTGATCGAAGGAGAAATGGGCATAATAATGATATCCCGCTAACGATATCCATCGACGGCGCGTCGATCGAAAGTGAAAAGGGAATACTTCCGTTTCTCACGTGTTACACGCGGTCATTGAGTCATGATTCACGTGCTCGGAATTAACGCGCCGGAAATAAAGGTAGCGCGGAAGAAGCTCATAATAATAACCGGTCATCATCATTAACGTGCGCGAAAGGACTCTAGCAAGTCTGAAATTGTTGTTTTCCCGGGAACGTCCCCTTCATTTTTGCTGCCATTTTTCGTAATCCGCCAACCGACTCAAGACACGGCTCTCGTGAAAACTAAAACGACCGAGCTACTACGACCCAATGACCCAGGTGACGTATCCCACGACACTGCGAATATGCATCGTCATTGCGTATAGTTATGAATTCGTCGCACGTCATTATGTTGGAAAAAACACTTAATGTTGAGGATAGCGAAAGATTGTTCATAAATCAGCGATTCATGGTATCATTTTTTATTTCATTACTCGAAGCGTTGGGCTCATTCTCACGAAGGAATTTTTTATTCGAAAAGTGTCATGAATGCCGTTTCGTTTTCATTTTCATTTGCATTGAATTGGAGAAAACAGCAGAGGTGATTTGCCAGTTTTCCCGAAAATTTTCGTTTCATCTGAAACATAGTGGGATAGAACTATCCGGTCACATAGAGTGACCGGATGACCTTGACTTCAAAATGGGACAGTCTAAACTAAAATTGTCACGCAATTGCAATGCCTAACGGAATATAATGATTAATTTCCATTCGCTCCAAATGGCACGGACACAGCAACAATTGTTCCATAACCCCAAAATGAATAAATGATTCCCAGCGCTCGTCACCCATGTCAAAGCCGACAGCTGGCATTTATCAGGCGTCGTCCGAGCCAGCGCGCAATAACTCCCATAGTCCCCACCCCGCGTCCTCTTCTATCCCGCGAAAGTCATCTCTCCTTTCCCACAGCACACTTTATAGTAGAAAAGAGATTGACCGTCGTTATCGGTATTTACAAGGTACGACCCGGTGTACAAAAAGATGAGGGGAGATCAAGACCTCGCGCGTCACGTTCGGTCTTTACCGGCGCAATTTCGCGCTCGAGGCCACGGTCCCATAAACGCTGCGCGGATAATGGAATATCCCGGGAGTGCTACACTTTGACATCCTTCGGCGGAATGTCGTTCACCGTGTCAGGACGCCGCCTGAACTCGAACCCTCTTGACCCGCTGGGACGCCTTTCCCAAGGCTCATGATAATTAGTGGAAATTACCCTGATTCAATTCATGTCTTCGCGTTTTTTTAGTCGTGGAATGGAAATTTGTGTACATTTTGCCTGCAAAATGAGTACATTCACACATGAGAATAGGTTATGGACTATGCTCGATTGGATCGAAAAAATGTGCATGACCTATATTTTTTGGTGAATTTATAGAATTAATATTGCCTGTTCTGGGCTTGGTACGCCTGAAAAATTGTATGTACATGCTGCGAGTCACGTGTCAAAAAATATTGTACACCCCGCAGCTACGGAAAATTGACGCAAAACATTACAATCTCAGGGCATTAGAATTTATATTTTTACCCGATCCTAACCTCAAAGTGGTACATAAAAAGGGACTTCAAGATTAGAATCGGGTAAAATACAGTACTGCACAAGCGAGGCAAAAGTCGATATTACAAAACGATTAAATTCCTCGCCTTCGGCTCGGAAGTCAACCCTTCGTTTGGCAAAAATCGACTTACCCCGCGTGTACAGTAATGTACTATCACTAGACGGCTATTCGCCTCTTGTGCGCTCCGCGCCAACCTCCATTCATGTTTTCATGTATTTTCGTTTAACTTATCAATTTGGACGAATGCATTTCTTTGGACGTTTGTGCGAACGTTTTATCCGTGCGAAATACATAGTTATCATCAGTAATCAATGAGAACCAACAGAAATTCACTGTCAATTATCGAAAATCGATGGGAATTGATAAGAGATTAAAGGAATTTGTGGCAATTGATGGGAATAATAAATGAGAGTTTTGTGAAATACATAAGAATTAACGAAAAACAATCAATGTTGATGACAATGGATGCATAATAAAAAGAAATGAGAATCGATAGGAATCGATGAGATTTGCTGGGAATCGATGGAAATTCATGAGTATCGAAAATAACGAAGGAGAATAAATAAGAGTCCAGAATCAATAGGAATTAATCGAAAACAATTGTAATTGGATCGATGGATGTTGACAGAAATCAATGGGAATTAATGGGTGTGGACAGAAATTAATAGAAATTGGTCGAAATCAACGGAAATTGATGGAAATCAATCGTCATCAATAGGAATTAATGGAAAATTGATGGGAATCTATAATAATTGACGGTGATTGATGGGAATTGATAGAAATGGATGGGAATTCATGAGGATTCATGAAAATATATAGAAATTGGTGGAAATCGATGAAAATTTATGGGAATCGACGGAAATCTGTAGGAAGTGATGAAAATCAACAGAAATCGACGGTCATCAATCGGAATCGATAGAAATCGATGGGAATTCATGGAAAATAATGGAAATTAATGGGAATCTTTAGGAATAGATAGGAATTGATGATGATCTTTGGAAATAAATGGGAGTCAATAGAAAATGATGCGAATTAATGTGAACTGAGAAAAAATGATGGGAGTCAATAGGAACTGATAGAAAATGATAGGAAATAATGAGCATCCATGGGAAATTACGGAAATTCATGGGAAATGATAGGAAATGATAGAAACTCATAAGAAATGATGGGAATCCATGGAAATTGATGGTAACCGATGGTAATGAATAGGAATTAATGAAAATTGACGGGAATTCACAGAAGTTGAAGGAGGTCGATGGGAATTGATGGAAGTCGATGGGAAGTAATGATATTATACAGGAATTTATAAGGATTGATGGGAATCAGAAGAATATATTGGAATTGATGGTAATCGATGTTAATGAGTAGAAATTAATGGAAATTGATGTAAATATATGGAAAACGATGAAAGTCGACGGAAATTGATGGAAGTCGATGGGAAATGATGGGAATCTATGGGAATTGATGGAAAATGATGGGGATTGATGATAAATGACGGAAATAAATGGGAAATAATGGAAATTGATGGAAGTTCGTAGTAAATGATGGAAAACTATGGAAATTGATGAAAATCTACTGGAATCGACGGAAATCTTACGGAATTGGCGGGAGCGGCGGGGGGGCATGTTTTTTTATAATACAGGCAAATAAGTATGATTATTCGTGAAATTATCGATCATGAATCTGTGCAATGAATGTCAAATCTACACATATGTCTTTCCATTACCCTGGCATAATTGTTTCAAGTACTGAAATTTAGGGTTAGGTGGAAAAATGCTAGAAGAAGGCAGAAGTCAAGAAGTATAGGATAATAATGATGCTGGGAGAAGTTATCTATAACTATCGATAATTATCGAAAACATTTTCTAACATTAACCCCATCCCTAATTTTTTCGAACTGGGAAAAAATGCGCTCTGAGTCTCTATTTATTGACGTGCATGTGGAAATTGAACTCGAAAATTCGTCATCCAAATTCGGTTGATTGCAATACGAAAGACGATGAGAAAATAACGTAGAAGAGAACCTGTGATCCCTACAAAACCATTCGAAACGTGGGAATTCAAAAGATGCCGAGTGCCGAATCGACCAGATATATTTTTCCTGAAATTTTGATCATGAACTGGACCTTTTAAACATATCACTTAGAACCTCTATGTTCCACACCCTTCATTTGTCAGCATTTCGCGAAAGCGACAAGTTCCGCGAGCTTGAAATATTTGTTTTCGCGGGACTTGGGAAAACGATAAATTTCTCCTCGCAAACTTTGACACGAAACAACTCCAGGCGGGAATTGAGCAATAAAATATTTTCCGTGTTGCGATCGCGCATCATCGATACTTTATCGTCGATCGGCGATGATCAACATCGCAGTCCTACACGTAATTGCGTGATTTTTTTCCTAGTTCGAAGTAATCGAGGTATACGGCGCTTCGAAGACACGTTAAATTCACGGATTCACTCCACCGAGAATCAAGTTTTTTTTATTGTCGTAGGATATTTGGATGTGGCGCCTAAGAATTTTCGATATCATCAAAACATTTGGTTGTGACATCTGAAACTCATTAATCTCTCTAGACACGATGACTATATTATGTATATCAACTTCCGAAACTTTAACCTTGAGGTTTGGGAAGTTCATTTGCAGATTGAAGTTGGGGAATGGAACTTTAAACCTGTAGATTTCAAATTTGAAGTTTTTGAAATGAACTGCAACTGTGGAATTTCAAAAGTCCATTTCTGGATTGAACTTGCAAAGTTAAACTTCGAACTTGGAGTTTTCGAAATGAAGCTCAAACTTAAAGTTCCTGAAATGAAGTTCTACCTTCAATTTTTAACGATAAACTTTAATCGTGAAGTATCGGAATTTAACTTCAAGTTTAAAGTTGCGGAATCAAACTTTGAAAATTGAGTTTTCGGATCGAAGTTGAAACTTGAAGTTCGAGATATGAATTCTAACCTTGAAGTTTCGGAAGTTTTTTCTAGCCTCAAGTCGCATAATAAAACTTCGAACTTAGGTTTCCGAATTTGAGTTCATACTTGAAGTTTTTGGCATGAACTTCGACCTTGAAGTTTCGAAAGTTCATTTTTGGCTTGAATTCGAAAAATTAAACTTGGAACTTGAAGTTTCCGGAATGAAGTTCAAACTTGAAGTTTCCGAACTGGAGTTAAAACTCGAAGTTGCCGCAATGAAGTTCAAACTTATAGTTTTCTATTAATGAACTTCAAACTTGAAGTTTTAGATATCAACTTTAATCTTGAAGTTTCGTAAGTTACTTTTCAGCTCAAAGTTGCGTGATAAAACTTTGAATATTCAGTTTTCGAATCAAAGTTCGAACTTAAACATTCTAAATTGAAGTTGAAACTCGAAGTTTTCGAATGAAAATTCAAACGTGAAGTATTCACGATAAACCTCAATCGTGAAGTTTCGAAAGTCAATCTCTAGTTCAAAGTTGCGGAGTTAAACTCCAAGCATAAAGTTTCCAAATTGAAGTCCAAACTTCAAGTATCCAAATTGAAGTTCAAACTCAAAGTTTCCAAATTAAAGTTCGAACATTAGTTTCCCGAATGGAAGTTCAAACTTGATGTTTTGATGTAAACTTCAACCTCAAACTTTCGGAAGTTCATCTCTGGCTTGAACTTGCAAAATTGAAGTTAAAACCTGAAGTTCCCGAAATGGAGTTCAAACTTGAAATTTTCGAATTGAAGTTCAAAGTCGAAGTTTCAGAAGTTCACACTGATCAAATAAACATTTTGCATTGGCAATTCAAGTCGTATGGCCCGCAAAGTTATAAATAAGTTCCGACTTGGCATCACGCTCATTTTTCTCTGACGATCCCTCTCATCCCAAGTAACTTCATTCAGTTAATCACAAGATGTGTGTGTGTGTGTGTGTGTGTGTGTGTGTGTGTGTGTGTGTGTGTGTGTGTTTGTGTGCCTGATAGCAATTGTTTCGGAATAAATCAACGATACTGCATCTTTCGTGGAGGTTCGCACTGTAACAAGCACTTTGGAAGACTGATTCATCTCGCGACAATCTCGCCGGGCGCTCATGTCAGATGTGTCAATTAAGCTGTCAAGATATCGAGATTGCGCACACGTGATCTGATAGCTGAAATCCGGAGCGCGTCCAGTCGACACGTTTAATGCTTGTGATTATCGATTTTTATCGTTGACACTCGATGATCGAGAGTCTCGGAGATTTATTTTTTACGGATGATCACGCACGGTGCGCTGAGAAAGGCGTGTCTAACTGCAGCGGGATTAGACAAATTAATTCAATATCTAGTACAAGCCTGTTAATTAGATGTACTGCGGGTTCGCAGTGGAACGAAACAATCATACAGAAACGAATACATGCTGCACTGTGTACCGATTATAACAACAACTCGATTCTAACCTCAAATCTATTAACAACACAAAAGTGAACGAAACAAAATCAACAATGAACATGAAACTTCAATTCAAAAACTTCAAGTTGAAGTTTTAATCAGTGATAAATGTATTCGAATTAATTATTTCAAAGTCCCTAGAGAAAAAAGTGATGAAACATTTGAAGCATGCCGAGTGTATCGAATTGTAATCGATAATCTATCGAAATCGTGTAATACACTCACTTCAGTGCAATGGTTTTGACGGTTTGTGAGTTGCGCCCGAGTTTTGTATTTTTATCATTCACAATAATTGTTGAAATTATTGTTGTCGATGATAATAAATGTTCAAATCATCATTTTTAATTGCGTAATTGATTTTAATCAATGGAAATTGATAGAAACTGATGGAAATGTATCAAAGTCCCTAGAGAAAAAAGTTATGAAACATCTGAAGCATGCCGCGTGTATCGAATGGTAATCGATAATCTATCGAAATCGTGTAATACGCTCACTTCAGTGCAATGGTTTTGACGGTTTGTGAGTTGCGCGCGAGTTTTGTATTTTGATCATTGACAATAATTGTTGAAATTATTGTTGTCGATAATAATAAATGTTAAAATTATTATTTTTGATTCCGAAATTGATATAAATTGATGGAAATGTATGGTAACTGTTTAGAATTCATAAGGATACATGGGAATTGATACAAATTGATGGAAATAGTTATAAATGTCCATATGAATTGAGAGGAATTCATGGGAATCGATGGAAATTGTTATAAATCGATTGAAATAAATAAAAATCGATATAGTGATTGATAGGAATTCGTATAAATTCATAAGAGTTGGTGGAAATCGATGGGAATTGTTATAAATTGATAGAAAGTGATGGGGGGAATTGATTCAGAAATTATGGGAAAGAATGGAAATCAATAGTAATAACTGATGGGAATTTACAGGAATTCATAAAAATTGATGGGAATAAATCGGGATCGATTGTGATCAATAGGGATCGATGGGAGTTGATGGGAATTGATAGAAATGGACGGAAATAAATAGAAATTGATATAAATATTCATGAGGATTTGTGAAAATTGATGAGAATCGATGGGAATTCATAGGAATCGATTAAAATTGATGGGAATTGATCAAAATTAGTAGAAATTGATAGGAATGAACGTAAATCAATAAGAATTTATGTTTATGTGAATTCGTAGTAATCGAAATTGATTAGAATTCATAGGAATTTATTTGAATCAATGGGAATTGGTAGGAATCGATGAAAATTGATAGGAATGAATGAAAACAATAGTACATGATTGATGAAATTCATGGGAACTGATAAAAATTCACAAGAATAAATGGGAATGGATGGTTAAATCCATGGAATGGATTCAACTATTTAAAAAAATAAAGGGAAAGAAATCGATAGAAATCGACGAGAATAAATGGAAATCGATAGTGATGGGAATTCATATGAATTTATAGGTAACGATTGAATTGATAGAAATTAATGGGAAATAAAGGATGGATATTAATAGTGCATGATGGATGGGAATTTATAGGAGTTCTTGAAAATTGATGGAAATCGATTGGAATTTATTAAAATCAATGGGAATCGATGAAATTTGATAGCAACTAATGAAAATTGATGGAAATAAATTAAAGAAATGATAATTGGTAGAAATCCATAGGAATCGGGAGTTTATAGTAGATATTGAGAAATCAATAGTCATTGATGGGAATTCATAGAGATCTATAGGAATTTATAGGAATCAGTGGGAATTGATGAGAATTCATGAGAATCAATGG